>PITB01003807.1:0-122031 GCA_004024585.1 Paradoxurus hermaphroditus
GAGGGGGGTCTGGAGCATCCAGGGGGCCGGGGGGCCCGACGCAGGCTCGGCTCGCTCTTCGGTCCTTCAGAAATTACCTCCCGGCTGCCTGACGTTTCCCTCCTGTTCTCTCCCCTCCCTTCTCTGCTCCGTATCACAGGCCTTCGCGAACCACGTCAGGCTCCGAGGGCAGCTGGCTGCCGGGTGGTGTCAGGTGGGGGGGAGGGGGGCAGATGTCAGGGGAGTTCTCCCGCCATCCCTCTGTGCCCCGGACAGCGTCTCTGCTGGAGGCCGACCCGGCACCTCCAGCCAGGCGCCCTGGGCTCTGGGGACGCCGGATCCTCGGTGCGTCCCCCAGTCCCAGAGGCGGCCGTGGCTGCTGGCCGTGGCTGCGGGCCGAGCCCCTCGTGACTTCCCCGTGGCCCCTTCGGGTCCACAACTCTGATCCCACGCGTTCAGGTCCCTCCACGGAGCTCTCTTCACTGTGCTCTCTAATGCCCCGACCGGACCCGGCTTCGTGCACTAGTTCACGTCCAGCCCTGAGCCGACACGGCGAGGCGAGCCGGAGTCGGGCGGGGTGACACGCGGCAGGTGCGAGCCGGGGACACGTGCGCGGCGTACCGGGGCACGCGGGGTCTCGTGCCAAAGATCGGAGGTTTCTGCGTGAGCAAATGTGGCTTCTGCTAGCGCCCCCGCGAGGCCGGGTCTCGGTGCTCGGGTCGCCGTGAAGCGTCGCAACCCCGCAGGCTTCGTGGGAACACGCTCACTCCTTCCGCCTCTCCATGCTCCTCGGGGCGACCCTCGCGGGCTGATTTGGTGAAGCGCGTTCATCCTCGCCCAGGAGTGTGATCCCATCTTTGAGGTAAGTAAGTGGTTTCCAGAAAGCCGGCACCGGAAAGAGGGGTCTTTTCCAAGAACTCCGGCCCCAGCTGGTTGGGGCCGCCCCAACGGGAAGGGGAGAAGATCCCGGGGCCCCTCGCTTCCCACGAGGGACCGCCAGCCCCGGACCGGCCTGTGGTACAGGACGTGCACTCTGCAAGCCCCCCACCCCCCCGGTCCCCAGGCACTAAAAGGCAGAGGTGACGTATCACAGTGGGGACTGCCGCTCACTCCAGACAAGACCGTGCAGAACCTCCGCCGAGTTCCTAGTCTTCCATTGTCGACATTTGCTTTGAAACCGTCACTAATCTTGTATTTAAAGTTCAAGGAGCGCCTGGGGGGCTCAGTCGGTGAAGCATCCAACTTCGGCTCAGGTCATGCATGATCTCACGGTTTGTGGGTTCGAGCCCCACATCGGGCTCTGTGCTGACAGCTCAGAGCCTGGAGCTGCTTCGGATTCTGTGTCTCCCTCTAGCTGCCCCCCTCTCTCAAAAATAAACAAACATTAAAAAAAAGTAAAGCTCAGACACGTAATGTCTCAATGCCTCTACCTGGATGACCGATAGCAGACTGGAGATGGGGTTGCTGGCTGGTCCTCAGCCCAGGTTTGGGGTGGGCCGTGCCGGGGATGCCGTGAGGGGCAGAGACAGCGCAGGTCAGAGCCCCCAGGGGAGGCGGGACGGCCTCACGGGACACACAGGCAGGCACCGGCATCCACGGGGCCGTTCAGATTTGAGCGCCGCCTGCCCCCACATGTTCGGAAACCATGGGGAGTATGTGTTGGCTTCCCACAGTCTGCAATTTATGTCAGCAAGCCAGGATGAGCCGGCTCCGATGTATCCGCTAATTCAACAAACGGACTCCTCAGCACCCGTCACGACACAACACTTCCAGGGGTGCACAAAAGATGGATCCTGCTTTGGGGTGCTGCTTTCTCAACATCTGGCCTCCTCAGATGATTTAGGGGGCGTTTGGGTGAAGATCACTGATTTATAAATACAACGTAATAATTAAAACCTTAATGGTAATGACACTTGTTACTAAGAAGGATCATATTGTTCGTGATATTACCCTGTGACGCCTGTATCTGACTCAGTGACAGGTGGCTGGCGCCCGAGGCCATTTTTCTTATCTATTTGGCTACTTTTCATTTTTTCCCTTCCTCCCTCCCTCCCTTCCTCCTTCCCTCCCTCCTTCCTTCCCTCTTTCCTTCCCTCCTCCCTTCTTCCTTTTCTTCCTTCCTTCCTCCTACCGTCCCTTCCTCCCCTCCTCCCATCCCCGACTCCCTCATTTCTCTCTTCCTCCCCTTCCATCCTCCCTCCCTTCCCTCCCTCCCTTGCTTCCTTCCTTCCTCTCTTCTCCCCTTGCCTGCCTGCCTGCCTTCCTTCCTTCCTTCCTTCCTTCCTTCCTTCCTTCCTTCCCCCCTCCCTCCCCCCTCCTTCTCTCCCTCCCTCCCTCCCTCCCCTCCAACCCTAAGTCTGTTGGGTCCAACAGTCCTGGTAGTTTGAAATGACCGCACAGCCAGAGCATTTGCTGTGGCTTCTCGCCACTGACTGTGTCCTGGGAGTCACGTAATTACTGCCCAGTTGCCTGTGTCCCCTGTGGCAAGGACACGGTCCCAGCATGTCTTGGAGCTTATCGACACTTCGCTGCCATCACAGAGGGAAGATCAGGGAGCGTACTGTTGACCACAAAATAATGAACGGACGATGAGATCATCTCCCGTTTCTCCCTCACGCAGGCACAGCACACACGCCGAGAGCTGTATTGTATGAAACACACACATCAATGACTCCTCTCAAAGTAAGATTCCTGTGAGACCGCAGGTCCGAGTAACTGCCTCTGCGCACAAAAAGCTGTCTGACAAAGGACCCCCCACGTCGCACGTCCTCTCCAGCCTCTCTGACATGCAATTCACACCTGCCTTTGCAAGCTTCTCAGAGCTGGGGTAATTTGTACTCATTTTATGCGACGGGGAGTCCAGGCATCTTTGATGGTGATTATGTAGTTTTGTTTTCCTCACCTCGAACCCTGATGTGAGTTGGGTATGAGAGCGCTGTGTTGTTCCTGTGGTACTAGGTTTATGGGAGAGGTGTTTCTTCCGAAGGACTGGAAACGCTTCCTGTCACTTTAATAAAATCAAATTTTCAGGGAGGCACTAGCACTCACACTCGTCACCCTTTTCGCTTCTGTAACGATCATCGTATTTCCAGACCTCCGTGTCTTCGTAGGCTCAGATTTACGCTTGACCCCGGTCCGCTCTGTATGCTAATTTCGTCATTGTAGATGTAACGCCAACATCATTATCTTAGTCACTCTGCGTTAAGTTTAGTTAGCCTGCATCGATCTGTCTGTACGAATTCGGAATGTGATGCCGACGAGGGAGACAATACACACCGCAGACTTCAGAAACACAGAGGAGACACATGCACATGCCCCCAAAATGCGTCAGCTGATATTAATTATGGGCTGATAACTGAGCGTCAGCTGAAAAATACCATCCCAGACCATCTGGTCTTTGCAATGCCTACACGCTTCAAATTACAGTGATTATTGAGAACATAATGTGGTTTTCTTAATAATCATAATTAATCTTATACTTAAAATTTATGACACATACAACCTCGTTCTTTTCCTCTGTAGCTGTGCAGCCACTTGCTACCCTGTCCTCCGTCAGAGAGCGGGGGTCTCGGCGGCAGGGTGCGGAAGGTACGGGCATGATGGGCTTATGGAAACGGGGTTCCGTGTGGCTGGAGAAACGCCAGGTGAGCGGAGGCAGGAGGGAGCACCAGCTCGCAGAGCGCCTCGGGACAGGAGGGGGTGGCAGGCGTGTATTTCAGAGGCCATCATGTGCTTGGGGACCCGCATCAGGCAGAGGTGCACCGACCGCCCGGCCAGACGGGGCCACGGGCTCAGCTCTGTGGACCGGCGCAGCCCCCCGAGAGCCCTGTCCCTGTCCGAGCCCCAGTGACTCCTGTGAGGGGAGACCCAGTGGGCCTCGTGGGAAGCGACCTGCAGCTCTGGTTCCCTGGATGTCCACCTGGGCTCCCCTACCCACTGTGGAAGCCACAGGCCCAGGGCCCGGGGTAAGGCCCTGTGGTCAGTGCGGCAGCTCACCCTTCTCACGCTGTCCTGCTCGGACTGGCCTCCGCACTCCCGGCTTTTCAGCGGTGCCTCGTCGGTGGACAGATGCTCGTGTGGGGCACCGATCTGGTCCCCACTTGGATGGCGCTGCCTCCTGGAGCTGTCAGCTCACCGCCGAGAAAGGCTGGAGCCAGCTCGGGGTCACCTCAGCACCCCCAGCGGGGACCCAGGTCCTACACGCATCCCCCGGTGCCTGCGTGGCTGAGACTCCTCCGGGCCCCTCGGCAGGTGGTGCTGGGGACAGAAGCCAAGCCAATCGCGTCCCGGGCAGGTCGCTCGTTCTGGTCATCGAGGGGACCATGGTGACGAGTGTGCGTGCAGGTCTGCCTTCAGACGGCTCTTCTCGGTCTTGGACCAGCTCCCACCTGGATGCCCCCACTCCCACGAAGGCACACGCGTCGGGGGATGCTGCCAAATCATGGCCGAGGGCGTACGCCTGGGGCGGCTCCGTCCTGCCGTCTTGCTGACGCCGCCGTCCGCTGTTTCCTTCTGGTCAGGGCGACCTCCCTGCGGCCGTTAGCACTCTGGAGTCGCCCAGTCCCTCTCGCTTTGCCGGGGCTGCACCTGGCTCCACGGGTGGGCAGGACTCAGCCCTGGGCCACTGGATGGTCACGCCCACTGCCGCGGCGACTGCTTCGGTGACACGCACGTGGCTGGCGCTCTCTCCTCGCCTTGTCCTGGAGGGTGAGCAAGGAAGCCTGGAGCCGCAGAGAGCAACGTGGGATCCAGGAAGGAAGAGGCTGCTCGAGAAAGAGGCCGACGTTGAGGAGGGCGGGCAGACAGAGACCGCTCTGACCCCCGGGCTGCGCCCCGGCTGTTACCTGCGGACGCTCGGCCACGGCGAGTAAGTCTCTGTCACCTGCAGCCGAGATTCCGGACAGAAACACACCTCAGTGGGTTTGTTCCGACCACGCACGCTACGCATGCAGTAACTGTGTGCTGCGTGACCGCCGTAATGAGACGCTTAAACACTAGTAAGTGTCTTCAGCATCTCCATCTCTCCGTTGGGGACACGCTGCCTCAGCTCCCAGATCCACGCGGGGCACGTCCCCAGGCTTGGTGGGAGCAGGGACCTGTTCTGCTCCGGCTTTGCAGCCAGCGCCCGGGAGGAGAGCCAGCAGGCCTCTGACCGAGCCCGCGTTTATTCTGAGCACGCGGCAAAATCACCTTTACTCCTAGTGGAACACGGAAGCCCAAACGCAAATCTCAGCAGCAGTCTTTAACTGACCAGCTTAGACTTTTAGAATAGGCTTTCAGACATCAAAATCCAGAACCTTCTGGAAAGCTAAGCTTCATGCAGACATTTAGCATCACGACAGACTTAACCTCAAGGAACGTTACCTCGGAGGGCGGGGAGAATTTATAACAGACGCCTTTTATGTTAACAAAGCAAAGAGAGAATATAATATCCTTCATGTGTATGCAGCAACGTTGGAGCCTCTCACGCAGCTGTTAACGAGTAAGAAGTTAGGTCGAAACCCCACTCTTCCAGAAAGCTCGGCTTCCCAGGGCTTGCCAGAGGCCACGCAGAACCACGTTCACCTTATATTTGTCTGCCCTGCTGGACGATTGCACATTTTCTCTTTTTCTGAGTTTCTGACATTCTGGAGACGTTTGCCACAGTCCCCAGCAACGTCGAGACCTTTCGGAGGGAGCAGAAGCTTTCGGCAGGTTCCGAGAAGGACCTCTCTCCTTCCTTCACCCGCTCGAGCCCCCTCCACTTTCGTGGGTGTGTCCGAAATGCCGGCATCACAAATTCCTCCTTGCTTCTCCGCGGTGTGGGCGGATTCGCACCTGGTGGGCACAGCGGTACACGCTGGCTGGCCTCCGCTCCAGCCGGGTGCTGCCTGGGCCGGTCGGGGCCGGGCCCGGACCGGAGCACCAGCTGCCCCACCGGGAAAGGCCAGCGAGGTCCCGTTCTCTGTGTTCCTTCCCCTCCTTGGGAACTTGTACTCTCTTCTTGAAACACGGCTGGGATAGGCAGGAAGCCCCCAAAGGCCCACGAGTAAGACGCTGACGACATAAATCATAACACGTGAGGCATGAGTTCAGGCTGCGGGCACTACGGGGCAGTTCAGACAGAACGAGGCAGGGGCGCCTGGGTGGTTAAGCGTCTGACTCTGGCTCAGGGCACGGAATCGCGGTTTGTGGGTTTGAGCCCCGTACTGGGCTCTGTGCTGACAGCTCGGAGCCCGGAGCCTGCTTCGGATTCTGTGTCTCCCTCTCTCTCTGCCCCTCCCCTTTCATTCATGCTCTCTCTCGCTCTCTCAAAAATAAACATTGAAAAAAAAATTCTTGAAATGAAAGAAAGACAAAACGAGGCAGTTGCATGCTAGCCTGGCGTGATCTCCAAGGTGTGGAGTTGGGTGGCGACGCCAGGCGCACGACGCCGGCCGTGCTGTCACAGTCCGTGCATCACGAAGGTGGGGGAGAGAGACGCTGATGTCTCAACTGTCACTGGAGCTCGAACTCGACACTAATCACAGGGCGCGAGCGCTGGGCCCCGAGGCCCGGGAGTGCCTTGACTTCCCTTTGCTAGCGTCCGGGCGCGGGTCCTGTAACCAGCCCGCCTGTCCTCTCGCCCTGCCTCCCGCCCAGGAGCGTGTCCCCGCGGCCGAGCTGCTGCGCCTCGCTGTGCCTCGGCATTTGCATCTCGAGAGTGGGGAAAATCTAACCTCACGTGGTTGTTACAAAGATTAGATGAATTAATACGTGAACAGCGCGTGGTTCAATTTAAGTGCCAAACGAGGTTAATTATCATCCCTGTCTGAGCATGTTACCGTGGACACGTAAAGCCTTCTGCAAATCAGGGGAAATGCGTGAAAAATAGACGAAGGTAAAGAAGGAAAACGTTCTGGGTTCAAATCTTATTCGGACTAAGGAGACGTCTTTTCCAGCCCAGGAAGTGAACTTTTCTCTTCGCCGCCCCCTCCCCCCCCCCCCCCCCCCCCCCCCCCCCCGGCTCCCAGCGTAACCAAAGACAAAGGCAGAGAGAGCTGCCTGGAGGAAGAGACGGAGTTTCTGGAAAGGACGGAATAATCGCACGCCCACGCAGGGCAGCAAACCCCAATGGGGACGTAAGCCACTAGCTTTCAAGCCGGGGGTGGGGGGGGGCCTCCAGGACCCAACTCTGGCTCGAAGGGTCCCACGAGCTCTGCCACCACGCACGGGCCCCTCCTGGCCCCGAGAAGCGGACAATACTGCGGGCCGCACGCTCCCCCACTCTGTCTTTCTCTGTCCACGTCCACGTCACACCTGCGTGAACAACACCAAATGCGTCCGCCCCTTTTCCGGAATGTTCCGAGACGTAGCGGAGGCAGCAGACGTTTGCCGATGGTTTGGGCACGGAGGGGCTCGAGGGGCAGGGGACGGGCAACACTCACGTGGGGACGCTGCTGCCCGAAGGGCGTGGCTCCATGTCCTGCCACGGGGAGTGTCCACGGGCCGGCGGCTCTGCCCTCTCTTCCTTCCAAACAACACCCCGTCGCTGCATCTCTCATGTGACGGATCCAGACCACACCTGCCGTCACCCTTACACAGGGAGGTGGCGGGAGCGCGCAGGGCAGGGCGGCGAGGGCGCTGGCTCCCCTGCTGTCCTCACACAGCCGTTGTGGTGCTTTCCAGACACACCAGAAGAGTTTCCTGAACCCGTCTCCTCTGCGCTGGCTCCTCCCTCTCTCTGGGCCCCTCTGCTCTGCAGCGATGAGGCTGGAGAGCCACCAGAACTGTCTTCCACACGAGGCCGGCCTCTCCCGCGGCCCCCTCGAGGCCGACCTCGTTGGCCGTGGGAGGATGCCATCGCTCCGGAACGCGGGGCCGGAGCACCTGTTGTCCTGAGGGGGGTGGCGACAGAGTCTCCCGCGGCCGTCCAGCGCCGGGCCCTCACGGAACCCCTTGGCTGCTAGGAGGGAGGGAGGTTGTCGAGGCCACCTGGGGGCACCGAGTGGTCCAAGGTGGGGGCCTCATCGGGGACGCACTCGGGTCTGTGTGGGTGACTCGGGCTGACACCAAGGCCCCGCGGCTTTGTCGGGCAGCCTTTCGTGCCGCCGCCTGCGATGTCGTGTCTTGGAGAAGAACGGAGAAAGCGGCGGCCTGAGCTGTGCCCCTACCACGTGAGCGACAAAGCCCAACCCCCAGGGCGACGTATTTGGAGACAGGGCCCTTAGGGAGGTGATCACGGGGGGACGGATCCTTAGGAGAGACAGCAGAACTCTCGCTCCCCACCTGCACGGGGACGGGCCACGTGGGCACTCAAGCTGGAAGGTGGCCGGCCACAATCTGGGAGGACAGCTCTCTCACGAGGCAATCCCGACGGCACCTCGGTCTTGGACTTCTGGTCTCCAGACCTTCGAGGAAACAGATCTCTGCTCTGTGAGCCTCCCAGCCCGCGATGGCAGTTACGGTGGCCGAGCAGGTTAACGTAGCGAGTGTGTGACAGCCAAGCGTCCACCCTGCCCCCTGGTGTGCATGCCGGTCTCAGGCCCGGGCCACAAGGTCACCACCCAGCACCAACCACGTGGCTGCCGGGCCGTGCCGACCCCGTCTTCGACAGAGACACCACGTGGCTGCAAGATGCCACACAGCCGGGCGCCGTCAGAGCCCCCTTGCCTCCCTGTCCTCACTTGCTCCGTGCCAGTCCCCCGTGGTCCTTGGACAAGGTGCCGAGTGGGTGGCCGCCGAAAGGAGATTCTAGACGTCTTGATAATGAGGCAGGTGTGTTCTTACAAAATTAGTTTGCAACAATGTAAGAGGTAATTGCCTTTGGGTCTGGAACCCGAGGAGCGTTTCTCGGGGTAACAATGTTACAGCAGCTGTAACAACTATTGTTTCAAATAGCATTTTAATGTCTTCCTCCCACATCCAAGCAACAGGAGGAATTCAATGAGCTTCGGGATTGTGCTGTGTCTTTTCTCTCTCCCCTTTCTGCCTCTTCAGACACGTGGTCTGCCCTTTCCCGTCCCCGGCCTCTCCCAGAAAAGTCACTTCTATGGAGCGTACGGCACCTCTCCCCACCCGATTCCGGGCTGAGTCTGCCCACCGGAAGGCAGGGGCAGGGAATCGGAGCAGGAGGAGAGAATGGCCGGGGTGTTTCTTCCCTGCACCTTCTCCCTGCTGGGCTGCTGAGGTGGCACCGGGTGCCTCTGCCCGTGCACAGAGTTCCTCACGGGGCTGTGGCTCTACCCGTGGTCCAGGCCGGCCCCCTGTCCTTCCCCTCCGGGCCCACGGGAGCCGGTCGCTTCCCACTGTGACCGTTCCTGATCCCTGCCCTCGCCCCTCAAGATGCCCCTTCCCTCACTTGTCTTCAGTTACCTCTGCAGGTTTCCTGCCAGCCCGAGTGACACGGGGTGACCGACTCTCCCCCAGCACCACCTTCTTCACCCCCAAATCCTCTGGACTCGGGAGAGAGACGCGATCGGGTGCACCAGCCGGAAGGAAGCTGGTACCAGATGGCCGTCCATACTTGTTCAAGCACGTGGCCTCCAGGTGGCTTCCGTGCCCTCCCTGACTGGGACTGGGGACTCGAACACGGTGACCTCCAGCAGTTCAGAGAGCCAGCCCCGTGGGCAGCTCCATTCACGCGCAAGATCCTCAGAAATGACCCGCAACCCGCGCTCGGGGTCTGCAGGCCGGCGGGAGGTCGTTCCGGCTCCCGGCTTTGTGCTCACCGGGACGCGGCAGGAACGGAATACGGGGGCACTTGCTCTGAACCGAGTCGGACACCCACATCCCTGGCGCCCGCGCCCCTCGCCGGCCCGGTGGTGTGTGCGCCGCCGTGAGACCCGCTGTGGACCCTGCAAAGGGCCGACGCCCGCGGATGTCACGAGGACGCGGAATTCCCAGACCCTCCGCGTGGGGCTCGGGCGGTCTCTTACAGAGAGAAGCATTTACTTAGCGTATGGCCCGGGCGCTCTCCTCACACGCACTCCCCAGTAGGAGGCGGACACATGCGTCCGTGCAGACTCTGATACGAATGTTCATACCAGCATTCACGTGAGCCCAACACCGGAAACATCCAAGCGCCCATCCACGGGAAACCCGCAGAGAGAGGCGTGTTCGCCCAATAGAAAACCACCCGGCAGCCAGGAGGAAAGGATTACTGCCTCATGCGACCCCGTGAGAGTCTCAGAACTATTACACGGAGTGAGGGAAGCCTTCCCTGGCCGCTGGATGGTTCGTCCCTTTACGTAAGGTCTTAAGACAGAACAGCGGTGGAATCGGCTCCTCGGGGGCTCAGCGGCTCGGCCTCCCCGGCAGCAGGGGAGGGACAGCCTCCGGCTGGCAGCGGGCGGCTCCGCACGGCTCCCGGAAAGAGCTCAACCTGAAGCCAGACGTGGAGCCGGCCGTCTGGCTAGCCTGGTGGCTTCCGCACCTGCGCGTGAAAACCAACAGGCGCAGCAGGACGCGGGCCCCTCGCCCACAGGTACGCAGGCCACTCCCCGACACGTCTCCACGGGGTGACGCCTGGTCAGGGAACTGCGGCCGGCCCTTGCCGCCTCCTGCTCCATAATTTTCCCCGTGAAAGCCGATTCCCTAACACGCGTCATGTGACATCGTGGTCTGCCCGACACCCCTCTGCACCGTGGTAGACGTTATGGAGATCCCCGGGCTGTGCGTCTCTTTAACAGTAAAATAACCTGATTTTGAGTTCGAATGGCGGTCTGACGAATCGGGAAGCAGCCCAAGCCCTGCACGCAGAGTTTCTAAGATACGGGAGCTCGCGGAAGTGCAGAGAATGACCCCTTGCCCAGAACACTGCAGGGGGTGGCCGCGAGCACACAGCGGAGCTCTGTGGGTGGACAGAGGGAAGCTTCCAGAAGGAGAGAGCTGTGGAAAGCAAGTCTTTCCCCCTCGTCCTCTGGGATGAGCAAACGGTCAAGCCGTCGCAAGAGGTGAAAATGGGGGCCGCATTCCCAGAGATACGACGACGAAGCCAGAGTCCGTTGAAGGCCAAGCACTAACTACCTCATGGCGATTCTTGGAAAAACGCATTCACGTTTGGAGA
Organism: Paradoxurus hermaphroditus; assembly: GCA_004024585.1. Taxonomy (NCBI): domain Eukaryota; kingdom Metazoa; phylum Chordata; class Mammalia; order Carnivora; family Viverridae; genus Paradoxurus; species Paradoxurus hermaphroditus. The sequence goes on from PITB01003807.1 coordinate 11,006, forward strand.
CAGGGAGGGGATTAGCTGTAGGGGGAACGCAGCTCTCTCTGGGACTCCTGGGAGCTGTGGTTTCTGAGCAGAAAGGAAACCGCCTACAGCAAACAACGCTTTTGCTAAGAAGCCTCCACTCAGGGTTCTCGCATCCCGTACAAACCACCCTTCCCGAGCACACACTGTTCGTAGTGTCTCCACAGAGCCGCGCCCGTGCCCCTTCAGTCGTCGGCACCCCCACAGCCGTCCCCGGCCGGCCCCCGCACCCACCAGTCTGCTTCCTGTCTCGACGGACGTGCCGATTCTAGATATTTGATGCAAGTGCAATCCTGCAACAACAGGCGACTTTTCGTGTCTCTCGTCGTCCACGTAACGTGACGTTTCCCAGGCCCGTCTGTGTCCTGACACGTCAGGAGCTACGATGGGCCTCCCGGTCCATCTAACCTTGTCGCCGCTGACACTCTGGGCGGGACGCTTCTTTGTTTGGCGGGGCTGCCCTGCGTACCGTACGCCGTTCAGGACCGGCCCTGTCCACCACCCGCTGGACGCCAGTAGGATCCCCTCCCGTGTTGGTGGCAACGACAAACGTCGCCGGATGTCGCCGGATGTCCGCTGGTGCAGGACAGGGTCACCCCTGGCGGTCGGCACCGATGTTGGGAGGCGAGCTCCTGTCGGCGCCGTGCCTCGCTCCCAGCCACATTTAGACAAATAAAACCGGGAAGGGTAATTCACACCCGGAAGCCACACTGTGGGCTGGGAGCCGAGACAGGGGCTGGGACCCTAGCACGTGATACCTATTTTATGTCTTTTTAGCGAAATTTACCTTTTAGATTTACCTTTGCTGAAATCAGGTTTCTTGTTACCCAAATGATACTTTCTTAAAACGGCAGGTTTTTAAACTTCACCGTGCAATCAAGTCATCCAAAGCGCTTGTTAAGATATAGATTACCAGTCCCGACCCTCGGGAGTTTTGATTTGATCTGACACCTCTGGGGAAGGGCCCGAGAATCTGCATTTCCATTCAGTTCTCAGGCGATGTCGATGCTGGAGTCTGGGGGTCCCGCCGTGAGAGCCATCTGAGAGTAAGTTCCTCCTGTCCTTTTTACGGACCGAGACTCTCACACGCATTTCTGCTGGGGCCAAACAGGAAACGTACCCACGAGACATGGTGGTGCGAGGATGCTGTGGCTGGAGCTGTGGCAGCCACTCTGTGATAGTGAGTACAGAGCCGAGAAGGGTGCTGGGACACCCGCCTGGAGGCCCGGTACCCCGGAGCTGCTGACATAGCCACGGCTGAAACTGGCAGTCTCTGAGTTCATTATCCTGCAGAATCGACTACAACTTGTATCATCAGCCACTTCTAAGCTGTTGTTCTGTTATTTTCCCCCGAGAGCCATCCTGACCAATGCATTCCCCTTGTAGAACGCAGCTACAGTGAGCGAAGTCGGTCCCCCCGTTTCCTGTTTCTCTCTATACTCCCATTGTGTGGAAGGGAGTCTGACAGAGAGGGGATTCGAGACGTCCTTGGTGAACGGAGGAAGGGCCTCGATGCCCAGTCTCTTCTCAAGCTTCTGCCGTCTCCACATCCCGTTTTCAGGGTGTGAAACACCCCAGCCACTGGTACTGTTACTTTAGAAAAATGCCCTTAAGCTTCTGCTAACGCAAAATATCTGCGATGCCAGTTTTGATGCGTGACTCCGATTGTCCTAATGTACCTGACTAGATGCACAGATACCGTATTCCGAAAACTTCGATCGATGTGTCATATAGAACCCTTATGGCTGCAGCCCCGGCCACACGTCAGGCCGTGCTGGGCCACGGCCGGCGCTTACCTGGGCCCATGGGGGTCCAACCTGTGCTCGAATAATCATGAAGTCCCAGACCCCCTTCTCACTTAGAGCCCTTGCTCTCAGGTCAGGGGTGAGGCGAGGCGGGGAGACGGTTTCCGAGCGCTCTTACTGCACACACGCTGAACGCACGGAAGATGATAAGGTCTGGGGCTGGTATGCGGCCCTCGGAGCCGTGGTTAATTCACCGGCGTGCGCGGGGTGCGGATTACGGTGCAGGGAGCAAGCGAAGAAGCTGATAGAAAGATGAACGAGGCTCGGCTCTTCCCCAAGTATTCGAAATGGGCCTCGTTGAGAAAATCTGCTCTCGAGATGAAGAGCAAGAGGCTTGTATGCCCCCAGATATTTTTCTTAGTTTGTACGTAAACATTATAAAACAGGATGTTCCCTCATGATGCCTTATTTCTCAACAGAAGCTCAAACAGCCTGTGTGTAGCTGGCGCCTTTTGTCCAAAGCCCGGCGTTTTCTCACCAGAGATTTCCAGCCGGAGGGTCTCTTCACTCGGTAAGTGGCTGATCTTTTTCACACCTGCAGTTTCGGACGCCCGTGTCGCATGAAACCAATCTTCCTTCGTGATTTATATTTATGTGTTCGATTCTATCTCCCTCTCCTGCTCGTGTTCCAGACTGCCTCTCAGATTCTCTTTGTCTCCGTAGTATGGTTCCTGTCGCTAAGTCCTAGGCCGTCGCTTCGCATTCATGAACCGAGATACAAATGTGCGAGATGACTTTTGTGACTGTCCGTAGTGACGAACGCGTTGACTGGATCTCTGGGAACGGCCTGAGCTTCTCCTTAATGACTCGTCCTCACCCCGCCCCTCCAAATGCCCAACAATCCACACGGGCTGGAGAGGGGATGAAAATTTGAAGTTCCTTTTAAAGGTTTTCAGACGTGAAGAAAGGTAAGGCTACATCGAAATTGTTTGAATTTTAGACTAATTCTAAGTTGTGGTTCAAGAGAGGAGGGGGATGTACATCCATTTTAGTAAAATGGACCAGAAGGAACCCAGCCAGGCTACATAAATACTCCTCCAAAGTAATAATCAGACCATCTGAGAAAGGATACAGCATGCTGGAGTCAAAGGGGCCCAGGACGGGGAACCGCCTAACGGCCCGCCCGTTACCGAGAATGCCCTACATTATGCATTTTGGTCCCCTTATTTGTCTTACAATTTTTTTTATGAAGAGGAGGCTGTATGAGACAGCTGCACGTATTCTGAATGTTCACGAGCGCAGGAACGCATACCCTGCCGCATCCGCGAGGTCGTGCCCACAAGGCGATGCCGCCTCGCCGCCGTACCCACCTCGCTCACTTCCTCCGTTCACCAAGCTCGTTGTTGCAAATGCGACGGTAATTCGTCGACCTCACTGCATGGAGTTCGTATCCTTAGCTTTCAAAGTTTATTTCTGTATTGTCCAAGAACCCTCCGGGTTCAATCTCATACAGGGGCTGGGACCGGAGGTCGAGCATTTTGCAGAGCGCACGACGCCCTAGCAAAGGCCTCAGGGCAGCCCCGTGTTCGAGCCGGAGACCATGCCAGTAACTCCATCACGTTCACGCCCCTCTCGGCGACGGAACTGGTCACGATGTCTTTGGTTAGGGATGGGCTGCGGGGAGGGGGCGCGCGTCAGGGACCGTGCTGCGTGGAACTCGATGTCTTCCAAAGCCAGCGCCTCCTGACGCATCTGGGAAGGGAGTCCAGCCGTCCCGGGGGATGCGCAGATTCTGGCTCCCTCCTCGCTGCGGCCACAAGGGGGAGCCTCAGTGCACCCGAGGTGGGTGAGATCTCCCCCCTCACCTGACGATGCTCTCTCTCTCTCTCTCTCTCCCCGCTCCAGCCCATGTACGTAAGTGGATCTCCAGGAGAAATCCACACAGCATGGCTCCTCCACGCCGCTGGGCTGCCTCGTGCAGTCTTTGGGACTCGCGACTTTAATTCCTGAATCTCAGGAAATCTGCCCGCGTGGCCACGGCCACGGCCACGGACAAAGACGGGCCTCTCGGAAAAGCTGGAGCATCAGAAACACAGGCCCCCCTTCTCCACGCCAGACAGAGGAGTTCGCTTTCTGGGATCCGCGACACCCCGTCCACTCGGCTTTGATGGCTCTCTCTGCAACGCCGCGGAGGACACCCCGCTTTTAATTACAGTGAATCGAAACCCATTTAGAGACTCGCGTGGCCTCTGAGAGAAGGTCCAACGTCTCTCTGTCAGTAATTAGCTTCGCACAAGGGCGGCCAGTGACGGCAGGCCTGGCGCCGCTCACCACAGGTGTGAGGACCAAGTCCGGGGCTCAGCGTCCGGGAAACCAATGACCTCCCCGCACTGGTCGTGGGCACTGCCCCGTCACAGCTGCCAAGAAACGAAGCGCTGGGCGCCGAGGCGTCTTTAGCCTGAGAACAGAAGCTGCAGCCTGTTAAGTATCCTGTCGAGCACGCTGGGAGGAGAAATGCAAATCCAGCCACGGCAGCCCTCGGTCACGGCCGACCTTTCTCGGAGCGTCTTCGCTGGGACACGGTGCCCGCGATGCAAGGTCCTCCCAAGGGCGTCATTCCCAGCCTAGAAGGGTATCACGCTGGCAAACGCACAACCGGAGAGACTCAATTCTTAGGAAATGGGGAATTAATGGGATAAAGGAAAAATGCTCTGAATACTTATAAAGGGAATCACAAGTCAGAATTACTTGCGAGTTCGGTTCTAACATCAATGGATTCATTCACTGAAACAAAGGCTTAAGGAGGTCCTAATGAGGTACGTCCCCACAGGGCTCTCAGTCGCTGGGTGCCAGGGAGAGCTGGGATGGGTGTTTGCGTGAAGATGGGGGTGGCGGCGTGTGCTTGTGACCCAAGGCCGAGTCCCCCGGCACCTGAGGAGACAGATCTAATCCACTAAGCAAACCACACGGAACAAAGGTGCAAATTATCTCCCCGACTCTCAAGGCTAAAACCAATTAATGTGAGCCTGGCTGAACCTGTGCCGAACCTATTTATTTTCTAAAATTACAGAAAAGCCTCCCACTTGAACTCGAAGCCGACCTTAAAGGTTAAAACTCTTGAGTTCTGCCTTCAGGGAGGGAGATCGAGGGGCTCATTTACAGCACCCCACAGAAGCGGGGCAGAGGGGAAACAGGCTGTCGGCACGAGCAATTATCACGTTTGAAAAAGTATTTCCGAGGTTTCGAAGAAAGGAAGATTTCTGTTATCTGAAATAAACTAAAGGTGTGGCCATGCAGGGAAAAAAATCATATTTTCAATTCAAAAGAACTTTTGGAAACAAAACAAATGAAAACAAGTTATCACATTGCAAATCCTCAATTAATTTGTCCACCCAGAAAGTCAATGTTTTTTCCAGGTGTTTCCAAATATAGTAACAATTGATCACTTAGTATATCCATCCAGCCTACTCGTCTGTCTATACATCCATCCTACCTATCAATCCTATCTATCTTCCCATCCCTATCTATAAATCATATCTATCTCCATCCATCCATCTTCCATCCATCCATCCATCTTGTCTATCTATCTGTCTATCTATCTATCTATCTATCTATCTATCTATCCATCCATCCTCCATCCATCCATCCATCCGTCTTGTCTGTCTATCTATCTATCCATCCATCCATCCTCCATCCATCCATCCATCCATCTTGTCTATCTATCTATCTAACATCCATTCATGTATGTATATATCCATCCATCCATCCATCCATCCATCCATCCATCCACCCTTCCATTTTGTCTATCTGTCTATCTATCTACTATCTATCTCTCCATCCATGAATGCATGTATATAACCACCCATCCATGCACCCATCCATCCTCTATCCATACATCCATTTTATCTATGTATCCATCTCTCTCTCTCTCTCTCTCTCTCTCTCTCTCTCTCTCCCTCTCACATCACTGAATGTAAGCCACTTGGTTCTGGAATACGCTGCACATAGAGCCGCTGAAACAATCCGGAGGCCCTGGAAGTGTGTCTGGTCTTAATGAAGTGATCTTCCTGGGAGGCACCACAGAAACCCCCCTAAACTCAGCTGCCACAACACTATTCCTCGGGGCTGTTGAGGGCTGCGCAGAGGAGCCAGGATACGGCGCTGAGCTCCTGACTCCCGCGGACAGCAGAGCTCAGGAGGTTTGTGACCTGGAAAATGCCAGGCCTTTCCTGCCGGAGCCTCTGGCACGCCCATCGGGGAGTGGGTGTAGGCGAGCACTGGCCCCACGGGGGTTTACGTGCAATAAATAGGAAAGTTCATATTTATTTATTTTTTGAAGGTATTTTTTTAAATGTTTATTTTTGTGTGAGACAGAAACAGAGAGCGAACAGGGGAGGGGCAGAGAGAGAGGGAGACACAGATTCCGAAGCAGGTTCCAGGCTCTGAGCTGTCAGCACAGAGCCTGATGAGGGGCTCGAACTCACAAGCCATGAAATTACAACCTGGGCCAAAGTCAGAATCTCAACTGACCGAGCCGCCCAGGCGCCCCAACAATTAAATGTTTAACCGAGTGAGCCACCCGGGCACCCCTCCATTTAATGTAAATAATCAGCCACTTCCCTGGGTTTCAGGGCCCTCCTCCCCGAGAGTGCCTCTTCGTTCCCGTTCTTCCTGGGCACACGGCTGGCCTCCCCGTCAGGTAAATCCTCCGTTAACTTGTCCACCTAGAAAGTCAGCGATTCTTGGTAGGGAGGACGGTGTGACTGAGCTAATAGTGGACCGAACACACCCACGAGCATCGTGCATGATTTTCCAGACTGTTCTCCGTCCTGCTAAAGAGACCTGGCCGGCACAGAAGCCATGAGATGGCAGGAGCCTGGGTCCCTGAACCGCCACGGGGAGGGGGCAGGGCGGAGCTCTTGGACTGTCGTAGGAAGAGAAACGGACCCTGAGTGTGTTCGAGGCTTGCTCATTCCAGCGGCGAGCCTCACCCCAACCTGTGCGGCCGGAGGAGGGCAGAGGCGGGGCGCTAACAAGAGTCTTGGAGGTAGAATGAGGCGGGGGGGGGGTTTGGACGAGGGCGTCGGGGAAGTGGCGGTGCTGACGGGGAGCGGCTGGCGGTAGGGGTGCACAGCGAAAGTCTGGAAGAGTGCTGCTCAGAAGTTACTTAAAAATTAGCTCGCGTTATAAACCTCTATCGTTAAACCAGAGACACTGAATTCTTAAAACAGTAATAGACGCAGCTGTGCAAAGTGAGTGCTCTTCGTGCTGTCGCACAGACGCAGTGAGAAGTGGCAGGCTGCTGCTCCCCACCCGCCCCCACCCCCAGAAGTGTCGGGTTGCCGTGCAGCATGGGGGCTTGACGCGCTTCTTCCCCGGCACAGTCACCTCCCCACCGGCGCGAGACGGAGCGACCGCACGTGCCAGCGACGAGGCTCGCCTGTGCTCGCCGACGAAGGGGACAGTCTGCCCACTTCATGAGGTCCTGAGTCAAAGCGGGATTTTCTGGGTACTGGGCACACGTTCACCGTTTGTCTCTGCGTCCGCCTCCCACCCGCACTCTTCCTTATCAGAACGTTTCTTTACCTCTTCTGTACACTGACTACTTTTTCAGTTTAGTCTGTTCCCAAGAAAGAGCATGCAGAAAAGCACAGTCGACTGACTCAGACACGTGTTTCTCTAATAGACATCAGAGTACAAGCCTGATACGGAAAACGTTCTCGTCCCTGTCAAGACGGCGTGAATTATACCCGAGCAAACACTGCGTGAACGTATCCAGGACTCGAGGCTTCCTGAACACTGTGCGGCTCGGTGAGCGAGCCCCGGGGGCCTTCAGAAATCACGGCCGTGTCCTGTCTAAGTCTCATCTTGGGGGTGATTGTTTTTCCTTTGGAAACAGTTAAATCGTAGGCTGCCGTTCAGTAAGGGGCTGCTTTGGGGTCTCCGACCCATAGGAACACATCAGTGCTCACGGCTCAGGTTTTGTCTGTCCCTAGAAATCGTCCCCTAAATATGAGGTCCATTCTTGCCCAAAGGGGCAGTTCCTGCCTGGCCCATGTTTGGGGCGGCCACACGTGTGGTTCGTCCACGCGGGTGCAAACTGTGCGCCTCTACTCATGGACAATTTCTCATTTGATTCTAAGAAGTGACCCAGTGGGAGGAATATACTGAATTGTATTCTGCCTTAATCGCCCCATCGGCCGCACCCGTCACGGGACGCCCTCCGCATCCGAAGCTGCAGACAGCCGGCCTGTGCCGCTCAACTCCCCGCGTCCTCCCACCCCCACGAACCTGCTGCCTCGGTTCAAGGTCGGTGTTTGTGACAGTAGCGGGAGTCGTGGGTTCTGCTACGTCACCTGCACTTCTAGCTGGTGACGCCTGCCCATTTAACCCCCCGTTACAGCCTCCAGCGACTTTGCCTTTGCCACCCCACCACGATTTCAGGTTATTCCTCATTGCGTCTTGCCTGCCATTAATTAAACAGCCTTGCCACAACCTGGCCCCTTTTGTCATCGGTCCCTGTGCCAGAGGGCTGTCCCTACAACACGTGCCGACCATGCTACTCGCCACAGCCCTCGTGCCAAGCCGACAGACGGACCCCAAGTGTCTCATCGTGGTGAATGGATGGGCTGCGTCCACACTCTCGTGACTTCGGGCCTCTCCTACCAGGGGCTGATGTCTGTTTTCTGCCGCGTGAACTTGGGCAGCAAGACGTTGGCGGCAGAGCGGAGAGGCTCCGAGACCAGGCTTCAGGAGACTGTGTGCTTTTTCCGCCGTCTCAGACCCGGCCACGGCCCAGGCGGCCTGCTGGCCCTGGCACCTCTGACCTCCAGCCCCGGCCGACACCCGTCCCGGCTCAGCCGGCCCTGCGACCCTCCAGCGGGCCCCGCGGCGTGAGCCCACGGGCTCAGCTGAGGCCAGCACGAGGGCCCAGCGGACCACAGCGCTGCGTTAGGTCCTTAGTTCTCATGAATTTTGCCAGGCAGCATCGCCGTGGGAACAGAGGACAGCTCCAGAGCACGGTTTCACGAGCCCCCACCCACGAACATGTCTCTAGTCCCCAAACGGGGTGACTCGGCTCCCAGAGGATGGTCAGCAGTGACCAGAGAGGCTGACCAGCTGTCACATATGGGGGTCTCACAACCCCAGGCCAGCTTCCCCTCCTACCCCTTCAACAACCGAGCTTCAGACCCTACAGCACACGGCAGCCCCCGGTTCTAGCCCTATCTCCTGCATTCCCTCTGCCTGGGAGGACTCGCCCGGTCTCTCCTGCGGCCCCTTCAATGCACAACTCTAATGCCACCTCCTCCAGGAAGCCTTCCCACACCCCCCTTGCTAGAGGCAAGTCCCTCCCTGGTGAGCTGAAGTACCTCCCGTGACGCCCGTCACCTTGTACCATCGTGACGTGTCTGTCCCCAGCACTGAGCTACTCCTGGGTTTATGGAGTTTGCACCTAGGGTGCTAACCAGACAGAGGGAGGGAGGGAGAGACACACAGAGAGAGAGAGAGAGAGAGAGAGAGAGAAATAAAGAGACAGAAGTTCCAGCCTCTCTGAGCTCCTCCAGAACTTTGAAACCGGAAACTGGAAAACAGGTAGATGGCGTCTTCCACACGAGACGCTGTGGTTCTGGACCAGGCTGGCTCCCGGCTCACGGCACGCCGCGTTCTGAATTCTGAGACCACCCGCCCTCCGAAGGCCGCACGGCACCGCTCGGCTACCGTGGAGCCGCCGCTGTCCAGCCTCGCTGGGGCCTGCAGGCCGGGAGGGGCTGTCCCCCTGGGCGAAGCCGGGGCTCCTGAGAGGGAACCGCCCGTGGCCCTCGCTCCCCACGAGGAAGGGAAAAGTCCCTGGGAAGTCGCCGCCCGCCGGAAGCCGCCGGAAGGATGCCCCGAAGAGGCACTGGGTGTGTCCAGGCCGTCACGCTGTCACAAAGCCAGTGGCTGGCGACCGCAGTCCCAAAGTTTGGGAGCCCCCGGGACAACGAAGGGCCCCGTGCTGCTCGGAGATGACAAAAGCGATATTCGACTGACGGCCTGATGTGGAACTTTCACGTCTGTGCCTGTGGCCCCGTGAGGAACGCGGTCCCCGCTCGGCCTCAGGAGTGAAAAGCGGGAGACGAGCCCCACGCAGGGGCCAGGAGCCAGCTCCGGGCGGGACCCGGACTCGGTCACCGTGGGGCCCGCGAGAGGGGCAGCAGACGGGAAGGGCCACGGGGACCAGGGGCTGACCGACCGCCCGGCCGTCCATGGGGGCCGAGCAAACGTGGGCCGCGCAGCCCCGGGGGAGGCTGGGAGAGGCCACGGCAAGCCCGCCTCCTGTCCTGTCACCTACAACGCAGGAGACAAGGACGCACGTGCCGTGCCACCATCTAAACACAGGAGAGCACGTCTCGCCGGCGGAGACGGTGGCAAGGTAGCCAGGGACACGTGTCCCAAAGATGTCAGCTCGCCGGTGCCGGCACCTGCGAGTACGCAGGGCGGTGAGGTCGTGGGTGGAGTCGAGGAGGCTCATCGGCTGACCCTGAGACGGGGAGGCGCCCGGGGCGCCTCGGGTGGACTCAGCGCAGGTGGGGGGAGGGGCCCGGGCCCGGGGGCGCGGGTGGTGGTCACTGCACTTTTTCAAAGGCGGATTTAAAACTTTCAGCATCTTTGGCATTTTAGCCACCAAGCCTCTGTCTTGTGCCTTCAGACACACCTACCGTAAGGACCCTGGAAAGTAACGAAACACCTTTTAAAAAATCTTCCACCCAAAGTGCAATTTACGAGCCCAGGGCTGTGTCCTTTGTGACAGTGGCTTTGCCCAGCTCCGGGACCGCCCTCTCTCCCTCCCGCCCGCCCTCCTCCTCTCCCTGCCGTACAACGAAATCAATGGAAAAATCGATGATGAATTAAATCTGAGGAAATACTAAAAATTGATTTATTCTTGTATCTTTATAAGCATTATAAATACTTTATTATTTTATTTAACTAATTCTATTATACTTTATTATTTTGTTATTACCGCGATCATAATCCCGTGTGGTTTCACACATTTTGCTTTCATGGAGATATAACGCTGAAATAACCTTAGCTTCAATATTAAACATTTTTTCTGCTGGCTTTTTCTCCAGCTTTATTGAGATATAATTGACATACAATCCTGTAATTTTAAGGCGTGTGACACGGTGATCTGACCCACATATGTTTTGTGAAACAGCCCCCACCACAAGGCTGGTTAACCCCTCCGTTGCCTCCGCTGACAACGTGACTCCTCTGTGGGGAGAACATGAGGCCCGCTCTCTCGGCGGCTTCCGGTACCTGACTCGGAATTCCCACCCGCGGCCTCCGCGCCGACCATCGGACTCCTAGGACTTACTCGTTTTGTACCTGGATGTTCGTGCCCTTTGAACCACATCCCTCACAGGTGGAAAGTGATGGAAACCGACTCTGCCCTGGGGCCGGCCCGGAAGGTTCCACCGCCCCAGACCCCTTGGCGTTAGACCCCTGAGACCCCGCCATCTTCCAGCCTACACACCGCGGCGTAAGACGCTCGTGATTAGGTGAGTTAGGACCACACCTCCTGCGACATTTGCACAGCCGCCGTGCAAACCAACCCAGATCGCGAGGGGTTCCGCACGGCCCAGCGCCAGCCGCCTGCGCTCCACGCGGCCCCCGGCTCCTGCCACCGCCCCTGCTCTGTCCCTGCCCTGGCCCCCTGCCCCTGCCCCGGCCTCCTACTTCCTGCCACCACCCCTGCCCCAGCCTCCCTGCCCCTGCCCTGTCCCTGCCACCCCTGCCTGGCCTCGCTGCCCCTTCCCCAGCCTCCCTGCCTCCTGCCACTGCTCCTGCCCCAGGCTCACTGCCTCCTGACACTGTCCCTGCCCTGTCATCCTGCCCCTGCCTCGGTCTCCATGCCCTGGCCTTGCCGCCCAGGCCTCCCCACCCGGCCGCACACACCGCAGAAGGCACGGTCCTGCCTCCCTGGCCGCCACCGTCATGTCCTTCACACGCGCCTGCCCCGCACTGCGCCTCCCGCCCTCTGCCCTCGCCTGCCGCTCTTCTGGCTCCCAACACACCAGGCAGCTTCCACCGGAGAGCCCTCTTCCTGCCGTTCCTCCTCTCCCAAATGCTCTTCCTTCCTGCCCACCTTCCCCAGGGACGCGTTCCCTCCTCCTCCGGGCCTGGCCCCAAAGTCCCCTTCGCAGTGAGGCAACTACTTTCTTATACGAATATTCACATGTGTGTGCGCACACACACGCCCTGCTGGGTAGGCACAGAGGAGGAAAACGGAAGAATATATGTATGTGTAACATTATATATATAATTATATATAATTTTTTTTTCTATTTAAGATTGTATAAGAAGATTCTATATATTCAACTATATATACGAGAACATATATAAAACTATCATACAAGATATAAGGCACAGAGGGGGAAAATAGAAGAATGTATAATATTATATATTATGATATATATTATAATTATATATAAACATATTATTATAATATATATTCCATTTAAGATTGTATAGGAAGGTCTTATATATTCTATTTTATACGGAATATACATGAAACTATTAGATAGGAGATACAGGATAATACAATACATATATGGAAAAATATGTATGTAGAGGATATACAGGAAGTAAACATATTTGTCCTCTATAGAGGAAACTATACGTACGAAACTCTACATAGAATGTAGGTAGCTTACATATGTGATATATCTTAATATGCAAATGGATAATATGTAAACAGGATCTATATACACTCATCTCCCTCCCCCGTTTTTATATCCTGTTTTCTCCCACTGTGGAGGAGTCTACATTTGCTAAACTCCATATATACGAAGCGATACAGATGGGATATATTCTGTCTACATTTGAAGCTCTATATATAGGTATATAAGGTATTGTATGTATAGGAAAATATCTCCTATTTTCCTCTTCTAGAAAGAAAACATTTATTAAGTTATATTTATGAAAAACTATGACAGGATATTAGATATGTAGCTCGTATATTTATACAGACAGGATTTCCCACTTCCCTTGTGATGAGGGCAGGAATTTTCTTCTGTCCATGGCTCAGTCCACGGCACCCGCAACAGCTCCTGTGTGCATCAGAAATTCAGTAATATTTGTTGAATAATCTACGCTTATACTTAAGACTCTTTGTTAGCCTGTTTATAAACATTTTAGTATGGGTTTAATTTTGAATTCTATATGGGAGCCTCCATAATATTTTCTGAACTTTGTGTCTCTAAAGTCTTAATCTGTTTTTTTTTTTTAGAAAAAAGAGTATTTCCATGTCAGAGGGGTGGCCAGTATCGCCCCGGGCTGGGCCCCCGCTGCGTCCCGGGCCGCATGGCGTATGTGGAAGCCCGCGGAGAGGCCTCTCTGGAATAGATCTCGGGGACCCTCCATCCTGGTGGTTTTGTCCCCAGAATGTTGCTCAGAGGCCTGAGGGTCCCTGTGTGTAACTTGGGACCGGGCTGCTTCTCTTGAGGACTGAGCCCACCGCCTCCAATGTGAGGAGTCCAGCTTCGCCAGCTCTCCCGGGAAAGCCTCTGAACTTGGGTTTTCCTTTCGGTCACAAACACGCATTGTGCCTCCTCCTACGTTATTTCTTTCTCTTCTTGGATCAGAGACCTTTCCCTCAGGGACAGACAGCAGAAGCTTCTGTGACTCACCCTACAATTAAACTCAAGACTCAATGTCCAGCTCTTGGGAGATAGGAACTCACAAGACTCTGAAAGAAAATAATTTAAAAAATCCCTTTTGGACAAGTGTAGTCTCTAATTTTGCTTTCTACAGGTACTTTTTTGCCGCCTTTTCCTTTCTCTTAAGTTAACTCTGTAGAAGCGGATGACAAGGGCATGCTACTGGGTTGGTACTAATTATCTATCAGATAATTCGTTCATTAATGAGAGTCTCTGCTGTCCATTCAGGTTTGCAACACAGCAGGTGTCTCGTAAGCTCAGATACATTCAAAATGTGATATTCAAGGAGAGCCCGGGGGGCTCAGTCGGTTGAGCATCTGACTGTGGCTCAGGTCATGACCTCACAGCCCGAGGGTTCGAACTCCAAGCTGGGCTCCGTGCTGTCAATGCAGAGCCCACCTCGGATCCTCTGTCCCCCCCTCTCTCTGCCTCTCCCCTGCTTTCACTTACTTTCTGTCTCAAGAATAAACATTTTTTTTTTTAATGTGATGTTCGAGCTGGCACCTGCATGCCTCCTTTTAGCACCAGTGAAGGTTTGACTCCTAAATCATCAGGCAACAAAAAAAAACCCAACAAAACAAAACAAGAAACGAACCGCTACCATTCTAAGGCTGGGTTTAGAAAACACAATACAATGGCTTCGCGCCACTCACACACGTTCTGTATATGCCACACAGCGCCTAACCGTCTGAGTGCTGGGTGGGGGTCGAAAACAAGCCACGACGTGTATCTCGTGTCCTAAAGCACCTGTTTTCAGTGTGCCCTCCTCCACAGAACGGTGTGTCTGTATCACGGATCAGGTCGCATAAATAATTTCCATCACAGGAATGGAGGGGAATTAGCCAGGCTCACGCTTACAGGAGTGTTAGAATCCTGGAAGGTACTACACCCGCCACCAGGTGGCGCCCATCAGGGAACCGGCGGTTCATAGCGCGTCTGGGTCCAGGGGCGCCTCTGCCGTGTCCAGCTGCTGCCTCCACGTGTGTCCGGCTGATAGCTCCCGAGCACTCAGCAAACAACAGTCCAAAGCCCAAATTTACTGCAGGAGCCCATTAAACACGACGCGTGTGCGTTAACGATGCCCCTCTACCCAGAAACATCACAGAACGGTATGGGAAGCTGGGATGCTTCATACCTCACTAGACCTTTCTCGATGCTTAAATGCAAACCTAGGTGTATTTTGCACTCATTCATTCATTCATTCACTCATTCAGCAAATAATTACTAAGGACCTGCCACGTGCCAGGCCTCGGGTTCAGTCCCGGGGAGGGGGGAGTTCTGCAAACCCCACATGTCGGTGGTGCCCACACGTAGACGGCCCAGGATAAGAGCGGCCCAAGCCCAGGACGGTCACGTCTAACCCAAAGAAAGGCCAAAGTCGCCTGCAGTGAAAATTACTCCCGCAAGTCTTTTAAATTGAAACCCTTTTGGCCACGAATGCTGAGTCTGAGTGCTCAAGTCTGGCTTCTGTCATTTTAATCCTTAAAACCTCGCACGGCCCTCCTCCCGCTGAATCTGGTCGCCCACCCGGTGCCTGCTGACGGGCCACCTGGCCCGTGGCGTCCCGGCCCCGCTGGAGCCGCCGAGGACCCCGACTGACGGTCACGTTTCTTCGCTCCCGCAGGAGACGGCGAGTCTGGAGCTCTGGCTCCCGGGCGAGCAGGGCAGCGGCGGCCGGACGCGCCCATCCCCCGCCGCACGGTGCGGGCAGAGCGACGCCCCCGCCCACACCTCCCCGCACACCTTCGCTCTGCGTCCTTTGGGCATGAAAGTACAGACCGAGAGGAGGCCAGGGTAGAAGGGGCCACGGGATGTCCACCGCGTCCCCAGCCACGGAGCACTGCCGGGCTGGCCAGGGGCGTCTCCCCTTCCTCCGGCCCAGTGCCGTCAGCCGCAGGCGCAGGTAACCACGCAGGTAACACCCCCACTGACTGACCTTGCTGTGAAGGCACCCCGCCCGGAGCACGGCCGCACCCCTGCGCTCCTTCCCAGCCCCTGCACCCCCCACGGCCTCCCCGGGAGGCGGGAAGAGGCCGGAAGCACCTGGCAGAGCTCGAGTCGGGAGCTCTGCAGACCGGGCGGGGCCTCCAGATGGATTTGCACCCTGCTCTGTTTCTGTGCCGGGGAGCGGCTCCGGACCCCAGCGGCGGGACCACCGGGACGGACCGGGAGGGGCCCGATGGACACAGACGCTGCCGTGACAGCAGACTCCGTCCCGGGAGGACAGGGGGGTGTCGACTTGCCTTGATGACGTCTTCGTCGGACGATCTGCACTCCACAGACTTGAGCTCGTCTGTCACCGTGCCGTCTTCCTCCACCGAGACCACCTTCACCGGGACGGCCACTGTCTTCCCCGTGAGGATGGCCGTGTTCAGGATTTCCGCCTCCTGGAAGACCAGACACACCTGTCCGTCACACACCTGCCGCCGGGCGGACCGCCTCCCCGCCCCCCTGCAAACGCCCCAGCGCCAGCGCCGCCCGGAGCTGGCGGCCTCCTGTCGCCCAGACGTCCACAGGGAGAGTGTCATGGGGAGGGGAGTCACCTGGGGAGGGGCAGGCGCAGAGCAGACAGACCTCGCCACGTGCCAGGAGCCGCTCATATTAATTTTCAGACCAGACCAACGGGCATTCGTTCTCTCTCCGTTTTGTAGACGGCACAGAGAGGTTTAGTAACTTGCCTGAGGTCACACAGCTGGGAAACAGTGAGGTGGGGCTTGACCCCAGGAAGTCCCGCAGCTGAGTCCCTGCGTCGGCGATTCGTAGGTCTGACCTCACACCACACGCGTCTGCCGTAAGCAGTGAGCCCGAGGCCAGAGGAGCAAGGTGCCGTCAAAGGAGCTGAGATCACTTGCTTCCTACACAGTATGGGGGGGCACGCGGAGGCTGAGACCCTCACTCTCTGAACTCTTCCGCTCTGCCTGCCTCTCACCTCCCGTCCCTCTTCCGGGCTCTTGTTGGGTCCTGGCCTCTGTACACACCTTCTGTGCCACCATGGCTCCAATTCACACTCAGCCCCACGGACGCGACACCTGTGTGCAAAACACACACACGCGCGCACTCACCCAAACACGCATTCTTTTTTTTAATATTTATTTATTTTTGAGAGAGAGACAGAGTATGAGCAGGGGAAGGGCAGAGAGAGGGAGACACAGAATCCAAAGCAGCCTCCAGGCTCCGAGTCATCAGCAGAGAGCCTGACGCGGGGCTCAAACTCACAAACGGTGAGATCATGACCTGAGCCGAAGTCGGACGCTTAACCAACTGAGCCACCCAGGCGCCCCTCCCCCCTTTTTTTCCAAACATGCGTTCTGCTTGCTAACCACTTCCTTTTTCGCTCAGCTCAACGGGCCTCCGGCGGGGACGTCCCTGCTTGCCCTTGTTACTTGCTTTCCGAGCCCCCCCCAGAGCCTAGGAGACGCAGGCACAGAACCTCCTCTGTGCCCCAGAGGCCGCTGCTGTCTTACTTCGAGTTATTCAATCGGTTATCGCTCTTCCGGGCCACCGGCTCCGCGGGGCTGGATCTGCCGTCTGCCCCCCAGTGCCTGGCGCAGGGCTAGCTGCGGCGGGCGGTTCGCATCTGCAGAATGCGTGGGTGAGGACTTCACCCGCGGGACTGGGGTCCACACCCCGCCTCCCTGTTCTCAGTCCTGCGAGGACTCCCTCCCAGGGCTCTGTGAGATCGTGGGAGCCCACTTCTCAGATGGGGAAAACTGAGCTCCGAGGACCAGAAGTGGGTCTCGTTTCCCTCCGTGGGGACTGTCTCCTCCAGGCACGTGAAGCTCACAGTCCCCATACAGCCCGCAGTCTCTGTACGACACGCCTTCCTAGTTCTAGCCCACGGTAGCCTAGTTCTTGCTCAACGGCATTAACTGAAGACCGATGTCCCGAGAGGTGTCCCACCGGCGTGAACGCGGAGTTTCTTCTGTAGGTCCGACCTGGTCTGGCCCGTCCTCGGTAGAGCAAGAGCAGAGCACCTGGGGGGGAGGGGGACCTGGGAGGTACATCTCCCTCAGAGCCAGGCTCGGGCAGGTTCTAGCTAATTTAATTTCCACGTGAAGTCACAAACGCCCGTTTTAGGAGCCTGCCAGGAGAAGGAATAGAAATGTATCATCTTAACATTGCATAACTGTTTTCCTTATGTTAACTTTATTGCTTACGTAAGGGTTTATTTTTCCTTTACAGGACTGGGCTCATCTTATAATTAGCTCGTTTGGTTTCGAATCGGAGGCAGAACTTCATACACACACGCACACGCACACACATATATATCATATGCATATATATTTTTTCATTACTTAATTCTGAGATACTCCAGCTTGGAATGTTCCGGAATCTCAGAGACCGTGCTTTCTATGGTCAATACTCAGAAGGCTCCAAATGTCCAGTAACTAGGCCCTTGGTTTGTTTTTTCCCTCCTCCGAGTTCCCAGCCTGAGGTGATGTCATCTGGGCACAAACGCAGGAGAGGAGTGAAGGGGAGACATCGGGCTGCGGCGTATTTCCCGCTGGTCTGGGGAGGGAGGCCCGCGCGGACGAGAGTTCCCAGGGGTCCAAGGCTCCTGGCCTCTCCGGCCCCCGCTGGCTCATCCCGAAGGAAAGAGCAGAACGGGGGCATCAGGGCTCCTGACCCAGTTTCAGGGAAGAGGACCACGATTTTGCACGTCCTCGAGGGATGGGTTACAAGCATCTCTGTCCATCCATAAAACCCAAAAGGCCTTTAGCGCGTGCAGACATTCGAGCCAGCGCAGGAGGGATGCCAGTGGGACTGGTCGACAAATGGCTTCGAGCCCAAGTCTGGGGTGCTCCCTGGCCTCCGAATGGACACGTCACTCTGCCTGTAGGACTTCGTGGGGATTAGGGAGGCAACTTTCAGGTATCTCCTGCCTTCTCTGTGCACGCCCGATTTGTCGAGGTCAAGAGCACTCTCTCTGCTTCCCCCGGGAGGCGGATGGCAGGTGCGCAGCTCCCGAAAGGCTGCAGGTGAGCGGCTGTGGGGGTGCCCTGCACGGCCTTGCCTTGAGGTGACATTCGACCACGAATGCCCGGACGATTAGATCCCACACGTCCCCTAGAGAGCTCAGCTGTTACCGCCATGGGCTCTTCATCCCAGGCCCTCAGAGCCGCGCAACCAAGGGAGGAACCTCTTGAGAAGGCTGGTGTCAGTTCTCCCTGGAGGCTCCAGGCGCCGTCTGCAACCTGGACGCTGTGCACGCCAGCGACGGCCTGCTGGGTATCTGGGGAGCACCACAGAGCGTCGGGCTCTCCGGAGGCCAGGAGGAGGCGAAAACGGCAGGAGAAGGTGACCGTGCTTTGAGAAAAAAGGGGCCGCCTCGTACGCGAGGCCACAGCCAGCTTCCTCGGGGTCAAACCCTTTATCTATCGTAAGCAAGCAATCCCTGCCCTGATTTTGCCGGAGAAATGACGACTCACGTCTTCGTCTGGGTCCCCTCTAGGAACCGACTCTGGGACAAGGATTCAAGGGCTGTTTTCTTGGGAGGTTCGGGTGGGGTCAGTAGGGGAGCAGGGAAGGGAGAGCTGGCAAGGCGAGTGGGCCACGCCAGCTGCCACAGTGGACGGCTGGAGCTTGGTCCCGCTTGACCATGTGGGTTATATATTTCTGTATGTTGAGATGTATTAGCATACATTCCCTTGCAGGGAAATTACCCAAAATACACACTTAAAAATAATCCCATGGCGGGGCCGGGGAGCTAGGTTATTTATACGGCACCCCCCGAGGGCCGCGTCGGGGGCCGACCGTCCCCGGCACGTCCACCTGCTGCGCGTGCAGAAGAGACCGCCTTCCGTGGTTTCAGACAACACTCTGGACAGGTGCGCTCCCGAGCGCTCTGCCCGCCTGGGGAACAGAGTTGATGCGCGGGGCAGAGTCCGCTGCGATAAAACCAAGAATACAGCGTCTCGTACGAAGGTCTGATGGGCTGGACCCGGAATTAGAGTGTTTATTTCTTAAAAATCACCGCATTTTTTTGGGTTGCCCTTACTTTGTGCCACAGTCCTGGTCCATGAGATATAAATGGAAATCGGTTGGTGAGGCTTCCAAAAAAGTTTGTTTAAAAAAAAAAAAAAGCAGATTCTGAAGGTGGTTTTGTGTTTTCCCTTGCTTCCTGCTGCCGGCACAGATGATGCTGGAGTCGGGCCCGTATCGTGCACCCTGAAGGCGAGAGCGCGCAGCCGAAATGCATCACGCTGGGGACGAGGGCAGGGAATCTGTTGTCGTCGTGTCGGGTGAAAATCCCACCTCCGACATGGTCCCCCGGTGACCTCGGATGACTCGCCGAACTCTTGGTGCCTCAGTAGCTTTGATTCTGGAAGGAGCGGGGAGCAGCGCCCACCTCCGTGTCTGCCACGGGCTCCGGGGGGTGAGTCACGCCGGAGAGTTTACAACAATGGCCGGTGCCGCGTCAGTCCTCTCTCGAGTGTCTGATAAACACGCAGGTGTGAGCGGTGGCTGGCCAGAGTGGACAGCGTCCCCCCGGCACCCACGTCCACTCGGAACCTCAGAACACGACCTCGTTCTGGAAGACGGGGCTTTGCAGATATAACGAGTTAAGTTCAAACGAGGTCGTCCTGGACGGGGGTGGACCCTCCTCTAATGGCTGGTGTCCTCATGAGACCAGAAGACACAGCAGATGGTTCTGTGAAGCCGCGGGCGGGGACGCCGAGGAAGCCAGCCAACAGCCACCGAGGCTGGAAGCCATAAGGAAGTCTTCTCCCCCAGAGCCTCGAGAGGGAGCGTGGTCCTGCAGACACCTCCACTTCGGACTGTGACCTCAGAACGGCGTGCGGACAGATGTCTGCTGTTTTCAGCCACCCCGTTGGTGGCACTTTGTCTCGGTGACCCCAGGAAACCAGTACAATGGCTGAGCCAAAGAGAAGGAAGTGGACACCGGCTAGATGCATCGTAACACTAATCCCGGACGCCCCCCTCCAAACGCACCGCAGAGCAAATTCTGAGAGCCTGCTTGCTTGCACCCGTGTGCGTGCGTTCTGTGGCTCACAGGTGAGCCACGGTCCCACCACGTACGCCCTGCCAGAGACAGGCCCTCCCTTGTCTCTCGTCTTAGGCTGGAACCCGCAAATCAGATTGCTTATTGCTCCTAATGAGGGGGGGAGAAAACAATTTCTTGTCTTCACTGTCACCGTGACCCCTTTGGAGATGGCGTGCCATTTTAATACCCGGTTCTGAGACAATCCGAGTATGTACTGGCGGAGTGAGGTGGGAAGGAATAAAAATAAGCGTGGTGTCCGCGGTATCACTGCTTCCTCCTCCACAAACCATCACAGGGGAAGTTTCTAGCAGCCCGGTGGAGGAGGGCAGACGAGGGCAAACATCCCACGAAACCAATAAAACGGCACACACTTGGGGTGGCTGCTCTCCCGGGCAGTGTAGGAGGCTGGGGTGGGGTGGGCGTGAGTGCGAGTAAGAGGATCTGCCGGTCACAGTGGCCCCCAGCCCCGTCCCTCCCCTCCACATGCTGAGCGTGTCACACCGTTTTACCCCCTGAGAGAGACGCCTGGAAGATGGGCGTTTTCAGGAGGTGGAAGTTCAGCAGAGGACACGCTATGCTTGATTTCACGTGGACCTGCACGAAGGAAGCGCTTCCTAGCTGGGCCGCTAAGGAGGACCTAAAGAAAGGGTTCAAGCTCTCCCCCAAACAGGACTTGAGTGGAATGCTGCGGCAGAGTGCTTTATGACAGCTTTTATTGCGCATCTCAGGGACAGAAGCTTCTGGTTTTGCCTCTGCCCAGCCTCTTTTCCGTAACTGCGCACCCATTTTCCTCTGGGAAAAGTGCCCCTTCTCCTTCGGAAGGAGACACAGCAACCCTCCCCCGGCCGAGACCACGAGGTGGGGCCTCTCCCCCCGGGATGGGAAATCCATTCTAGGAGCGGGCAAGAGCCCGAGACACTCGGATCTCACACGATGTCGGTGGCACCTGAAACCCTGTTGTTTAGCCCGCTGTCTGCATTTCCACGCAGGTCCTGGCTTCTGCCTTTTCGGCGGTCCTACCCATTCTTTGGGAGAGCCCATAGTCTTTCACTAAATTCCTTTAAAATTTTTTTTAAATGCTTATTTATTTTCGAGAGACAGAGCGTGAGAAGGGGAGGGGCAGAGAGAGAGGGAGACACAGAATCTGAAGCAGGCTCCGGGCTCTGAGCCGTCAGCACAGAGCCCGACACAGGGCTCCAACTCACGAACCGTGAGATCATGACCTGAGCCAAAGTCGGATGCTTAACCGACTGAGCCACCCAGGTGCCTCATCACCGAATTCTTTTTCAGAAAGTGGTTCTTCTGTTAAGTGTTCTAACACGCACACATCATGATGATGATGATGATGATGATGATGATGATGATGGACTGTGAAAGGTGGTGCCTATGTCTGTGGCCTCGACCGCGGTGCTGGTTTCACGGCTACGTACACTCATCTTCAAACTCATCAAGTTACACACATTAACTATGCACAGCTTCGTAAATGCCCACCATACCACAAAAAAAGAAACACCAAACTTAACCAGCATCAATTTCTTTTGCTTACAAGGAACCGTCATCAAAAAGGTGACCAGGAAGGGGGATGAAAGCACGCTGGTTCACAGGCTTCCTCCCAATTCTCCCGGAGACGCAGACTTCATCCTTCGTAACAATTACCAAGCTCGGTCCCCCAACTTGCGGACTGGAGAGTGCATTAGCCTGAGTCTGCACCAGAGCACAGCCTGGGGCGGCTCTGGGAGGAGGTGATTTATTCGCAGGGGGTGGGAGTGGGGGGAGAGGCGTGGGAGGCGGCCGGGCGGTGCTGCCCCCCTTGCAGCAGGGACCCCGGGTGTCACCTGCACACTTGTGCAGGGCCAGGTGGTTACGAAGCTCTCCTGTGTCAGGAGAGAAACTCCCCATGACGAAGTCTGGGACAAGTGTTTTACTTGCTTTCTGAAGAAAAGCGCACACCTAGGCTTCCTTGTTTGTGCGGAGACTTGTGGCCAGAAGTTTACAGCGATTCAAACAGCAAGTTTCAGAAGCAACCCTTCTTCTCTGCTCTGGTTATAATCCTCGGAGAAACGAAACTCTCTAAAAAGACTGAATCAAATGCGCCATTGAAGCAAGGACACACACGTGGTGGCGCCCCCCCAGGTCACCTGGAGATGAAGAACCGCGTCACGGATCCAGGCGGACGGGGCTCTGGGAACGCAGTGCAGATCCGACGGCGACACCCGTCCTTCCTCCTGCTACTTCTGCAGCTGATCGCATCGCCCCCACTGTAGATGCGCTCGCCATATCTACACCTTCTTCCAGAATATCCCGGAAACCACGTCCAGTCTTGAGAGACACCGTGTGAGTCCAGGACCTGTGTTGCAGACAACGGAATCTGCTCTTGTTCGTTTTATCGACAGGGGTCGGCCGAGGCATCGGCGCTGTGGATGGGGTTGCAGCAGCAGCCCCTGGCTGACCTCCCGAGATCAGGCTGTGGACACGCTCAGTGCTCCCGCCACGCGGCGTCGGCGCCGACTGGGAAGCTGGGAGGCCAGGCACGTTGGTTAGACGTCGCCGCCAACCCCGAGTCCCGCACACTCCCCCTTCCCAGTGTTGGAAAGAAAGCGTCAGGCAAGCACATACAATTGGCAGAGACTAAATCACAAGCCTCACCCCTCAGGGCCACTCTGATCTCTCCCAGGGGAGGCTGAGCAAAGTATAGATTTTGGGAATTTATTTAAGAGAACACGAGATTTGCCCCGCGAGGGGCTGGCTGTACAGATGGAGAGACGAGGTCTCCTGGGCAGCTGCACGTGGTCGTGTGCCACGACCGGTGTCAGCGGAGTGTGCCCTGGGGTCTCCTTGTGTTTAAGTACGAAAAGCCATATTCTGCTAAGTCTACGGATCCTCCTTAATTAAAATTTTATTTTATATTTATTATTAGTTTTTAAAATTATTTTTTTTAATTCACATCCAAATTAGTTAACATTAGTCTAAGAATGATTTCAGGAGTAAAATTTAGTGATTCATCACTTACATATAATACCCAGTGCTCATCCCAATAGGTGCCCTCCTTAAGGCCCCTTGTCCATTTAGCCCATCCCCCCCTCCCCTCCAGCAGCCCTCAGTGTGTTCTCTGTGTTTGAGTCTCCTACGATTTGTCTCCCTCTTTGTTTTTATACTATTTTCCCTTCCCTCCCCCTATGTTCATCTGTTTTGTTTCTTATATTTGTCTTTCTCTGACTAATTTCACATAGTCTTATACCGTCTAGTTCCATCCATGTAGTTGCAAATGGCAAGATTTCTTTTTTGTTGATTGCCGGGTAATACTCCATGGTATATATATACCACACCTCCTTTATTCATTCATCCATCGAGGGACATTTGGGCTCTTTCCATACTTTGGCTCTTGTCGATAGCGCTGCTATAAACATTGGGGTGCATGTGTCCCTTTGAATCAGCATTTTTGTATCCTTTGGATAGATACCTAGTAGTGCAGTTGCTGGGTCGTAGGGTAGTTCTGTTTTTAATTTTTTGAGGAAACTCCACACTGTTTTCCAGAGCGGCTGCACCAGTTTGCATTCCCACCAACAGTGCAAAAGAGATCCTCTTTCTCTGCATCCTTGCCAACATCTGTCATTGCCCGAGTTGTTAATGGTAGCCATTCTGACTGGTGTGAGGTGGTATCGCAGTGTGGTTTTGATTTGTATTTCCCCGATGATGAGTGACGCTGAGCATCGTTTCATGCGTCTGTTGGCCATTTGGATGTCTTCTTTGGAAAAGTGTCTATTCATGTCTTCTGCCCATTTCTTCACTGGGCTATTTGTTTTTTGGGTGTGGAGTTTGATGAGTTCTTTATACATTTTGTATACTAACCCTTTATCTGATATGTCATTTGCAAATATCTTCTCCAATTCCATCAGTTGCCTTTTAGTTTTGCTCACTGTTTCCTTTGCTGTGCAGAAGATTTTATCTGGATGAGGTCCCAATAGTTCATTTCTTGCTTTTGTTTCCCTTGCCTCCAGAGACATGTCTAGTAAGAAGTTGCTGCGGCCAAGGTCAAAAAGGTTGTTGCCTGTTTTCTCCTCTAGGATTTTGATGGCTTCCTGTCTTACGTTTAGGTCTTTCATCTAATTTTTATGTAAGTTTATTTTTGTGTAAGATCGAAGAAAGTGGTCCAGGTTCATTCTTCTGCACGTCGCTGTCTGGTTTTCCCAACATTATTTGCTGAAGAGACTGTCTTTTTTTCCATTGGATATTCTTTCCTGCTTTGTCCCAGATTAGTTAGCCATACACGTGTGGGTCCATTTCTGGGTTCTCTATTCTGTTCCATTGATCTGAGTGTCTGTGTTTGTGCCAGTACCATACTGTCTTGATGATTACGACTTTGTAACACAGCTTGAAGTCCGAGATTGTGATGACTCCAGCTCTGGTTTTCTTTATCAGGATTGCTTTGGCTGTTCGGGGTCTTTTGTGGTTCCATACAAATTTTAGGATTGTTTATTCTAGCTCTGTGAAGAATGCTGGGGTTATTTTCATAGGGATTGCATTGAGTATGTAGATTGCTTTGGGTAGTATCGACGTTTTAACAATATCTGTTCTTCCAATCCGTGATCATGGCATTTTTTTTCCATTCTTTTGTGTCTCCTTCAATTTCTTTCATAAGATTTCTATAGTTTTCAGTGTATAGATTTTTCACCTCTTGGGTTAGTTAGGTTTATTCCTATTTTTAAAAAATGTTTATTTCTGTTTTGAGAGAGAAAAGAGAGAAAGCACGGAGGAGGAAAAGAGACAAAGGGAGACACAGAATCTGAAGCAGACTCCAGGCTCTGAGCTGTTGGCACAGAGCCCGATGTGGGGCTTGAACCCACGAACCGTGAGATCATGACCTAAGCTGAACTGGGACGCTCAACCGACTGGGCCACCCAAGTGCCCCTAAAATTTTATTATATTGGCATCATGTACCTTCTGCTCTAGACCCCACCTCCAACACCACAGAGAAGTACGATCTTATGATTCTTTGTCCACAAAAGACTGAATTCTAGGACATCAAATATCAAAGGGAGGTAAGATGCAAGAATTCAGTTTACATTAGCCAATTTATTGGCTAAATTATAAAAAAAATAAATCTCTGTAATTCTGAAAAACTTTCTATAGACTTAGATAAATTTAATATCAAAAAAACAAAACAACGCACTCTGCAGTTAAAGACAGATGTTCATATCTGGTATAAAAGTGATTTTCTTCCTCCTGCTAAATTGTGTCATACTGAAAGGTGATATTTAAAATATGGGGTAAAAACCCTAAAACAATGGGATGGGCTGAGTAGCGACTGGTCGGAAGACACGCCTGGCCAATCCATCCGGACGCTGATGGGTATGTCAGATGAATGGATTCCTTGCTCCATTTTGCAGGTCTCTCGCAGTTAGACAGAGCCACACGACACTCATGGCTCCCAGAATGTGAGGGAAGTGTTGTCCGTCACTTCCTGGGTTGGGGCAACGAAGCTTTCATGCACAATTACGACCTTTCTCATCAGCTGCCCTGGGCACTGAGGAGGCCGCCATGTTCCGGATGGAGCCGCTTGGAGGTGGGAGAGCCTGTTAGCCTGGTCGCCCCAGTCACCGTACGGAGAAGAGCTTCCTACTGACCCACGGAAGACAGGGAGCAAGAGTAATGAGTACGCTTTCCTCGACTTCAGGCAAGAAGACTTTCGGAGCCGCTCGTTACCGAGATACCACCTAATCTATCCTGACTAACACACAACACCTCCCAACTCCAGTTTCCAAAAATAAAAATATGCATGCACACTCTGAACCATGCCCCAAGCCAAAACAGATTGCTCGGATGTGAAAAGCCAACCTTTCCTCCACGTGCTGGATGGCTGGCCTCCATCTCCCGGTTTCCGATGTCATGAGCGTGGGTGGACCCAGCCCAATTCAGTGTGAAGACCAAACGTCTCTGCAGCTATGTTCTCCAGCGATGTGATTTTTTAACTGCGGTCACTTTCCTAAGTCTTGTTTGATGCATTTCCCCACAAAGATCAATAACTCAATGAACAGAATAACGACTCATCACCCTGTCCTTGTCTTTTGATGGTTTGGTCAAGCTCTGTGATTCCAGCCCCTGCCACCTATGCCCCCCACATAACAGACACTTAGTGGATGACAGGTTGCAGTTTCTCATCCATACCACACGAACCAGAAGAGCCGGAATGTGAGCCTCGAAATACTACATCTCATTAGCACTAATGCTGCATCATGATAAGTAACTTATGCGCTTCTTTTAGTTTATATTTATTTTTTTTTAAATAAGGAATGCTTGGGACACCTGGGTGGCTCAGTAGGTTGAGCGTCCGACTTTGGCTCAGATCATGATCTCGAGGTTCGTGGGTTCAAGCCCCGCGTCGGGCTCTGTGCTGACAGCTCAGGGCCTGGAGCCTGCTTCAGATTCTGCGTCTCCCTCTTTCTCTCTGCACCTCCCCCGCTCACGCGCTGTCTCTCTCTGCCTCTCAAAAATGAATAAATGTTAAAAATTTTTTGAAAAATAAAATATGGAATGCTTCACAAATCTGTGTCACCCTCGCACAAGGGCCATGCTGATCTTCTCTGTGTCGTTCCGGTTTCCGTAGATGTAGATGTGCTGCCGGAGGGGGCACCTGTGTGCTCCTCTTACCAAGTAGGGAGCATCCGTCAGTTTGGCCTGCACTGCAAACAAGATTTACGAACCCTCCGTTTTTAAAAGGACATCAGCGGCTCAGTTTAATGGCTGCGGCACAGTATGGAGAACCACCGCATTTTAGCAGCCGTGGCAGGTAAAATACAATTATCGTCCCACCCCTGGGGAAGCGGCGAAGATGCCACACGGTGGAGGCCACACGGCTGACGACAGGGCACGCCTCCCGCCAGCCGGGCTGTCTTCCGGAGGCCGCTGTAACAAGTCAGGTGGTGAGAAGCATGGTGCTTCTTCTCTACGTGAATTAAAACGTTTTATCAAGGTGGGACAACCTCGCGGTTAAAATACTGCATTTGTGGAAGGAAGGGTTTATCATCAAATGCCACGAAAGGCCATCCTCATCCCCATTCCTTACCACCATTTTGCTCCCCTCAGGCAACCACTTTGGACTCCTCTAACTGTGACAAAGGCTTTTTCATCTGTCTGAACAACACGCTACGTTATGCTTTCTTGGTACGGCGGGCTCAGCCATCATCTGCCGGTTTCCTGGCACAAGAGGTGAAACCTCGTCTCCGTTTTCTCAACCAATATCATTAGATTCCCATTCTGGTTCCTCTGTTGGCTTTCTTCCTAATTTTAAGCAAACACACCTCTAATCAAGAGATAACGTGTAGCATCTGACTTCAGCTCAGGTCATGATCTAATGGTTCATGGGTTCGAGCCCCGCGTCGGGCTCTGTGCTGACAGCTCGGAGCCTGGAGCCTGCTTCGGATTCCGTATCTTCCTCTCTCTGCCCCTCCCCCGCTCATGCTCTGTCTCTCAAAACTGAATAAACGTTAAAAAAAATTAAAGAGATGCGGTGTCAATTCCTGAGGGGTTGTGTCTGCAGAGGCCGCGACACTCCTCCTGGGCAGTGGGCGCCCTGGCCTCTCGTATGGGCTGCCTTCTGTGACTCACACACGCAGTGCAGATGCCATGCAAGTGAGGTTGGGTTACTTGTGAGGCTTGGCCACAGAGCCACTGTTTTTTCCCCAACGATGCTCGTTCATGGAACTCGGCCACCAAGGCGTGTGGAGGCCCAGGCATACGGAAGGGGCCAGCGCAGGTGTCCGGCCCACGGCCACGCTGAGATCCATTGCCCACCCCACAGATGCGTCCACGAGGAAGCCCTCCAGAGGACTCTCTGCTACAGAAGAAGTCACCTCGCCGAGCCCCACTGACTCCTAGGACCCTGGTGAAAGCGTAAGTGGCCGCTGCTCCATGACCACCTGTGTCCCCTCGCGCAGCCATGGTCGCCTGAGACCCCCATGCACTGTAGGCAACGACAGCACGAGCCTGGTTCCACCTCCGTCCACTCTTCCTGCCACCGCGGCATCCCAACTCTTCTCCTTTCTAGCTGACGCGTCCACCCTCCCAAGGTTGACCACCTCTCCGCTGGGCCCCGGCCGTACCGAAGTCTTCCGCGCGCTCTCTGTGCAGAGGTTGAATCCAGAAGCTGAAAGCTGCAACGGGCCTCTGATACTCCCACACCGTGGAGCCGTTTCTCAGCCTCCAGGCTCCTGCTGTTCTGGGCCAGATAACTCCTTGCTTTCGGGCTCTCGCGTGCACTTTATATGTTCAGCAGTATCCGAGGACTCAGCCCGCTAGATGCCAGTAACGGCCTCCTCCCAGCCATGACAACGAGAAACCTTCGGGCTTCGCCAAGCGTCCCCTGGACGGGGGTGGGGGTGGGGCGGCCGCGAGAACAGGCTGCAGGCGTGAACTGTTTCCGGCGACTCCTGCCTGTTTCCTCCTGATATTTCTGTGTCCAGGCGTCCCTGGCCGCCTCTTTTGCCCTTACTAGATCCAGGGGGTGTGATGATAAACATAACGCACCAAAGGAGGCAGGAGGTTTCCAAACTGCAGAAGGAGGAGGGATATCCTCGATCTTCTTCCTGTTGGCGGCAGTTACAGGCTCTGACGCGGACGGGGCTTTGTGGGGCTGGAGCCGGCAGGCTGTATGTGGCGACCGTGCTCTTGAAAACCAAGTCGAAATCAATGTTTAAAATCCTATTTTTTATTCCAGAGGCGTTTCCTGTTAAAAAGGATTCTAAGATAATAAGTTCAAGGCCCAACTCAACTGCTACAACTTTCCTAATCCCTCCAGGTGGAAACGGTGAGCGATACTGTTTCTATTTTATAATCAATATTACTTACGATAAATTATATATGGAGGCGGCAGAACCTAGAGTGAGGTATGCTGGTTCTGGAGCCAGAGAGCGTGACATCGAACCCTACTTTCTCTACTACTAGCTCCACGACTGTAGGCAAACTAGGGACTGCCTGTGCCTCAGTGTCCTCATCGTTTCGACGGGGACTGTAACCAGTTCCATGTTATCGGCTGGAAGTAAGGACTGAACACATGAGAGGCACTCAGAACCGAGACTGGCAGGTGGTAAGAAAACCGCGTGTTAGCATCCTTGGGACGGTCACGCCATCCGGCCTCAGGATTTCTTCTAGCCGTGCCTAGCAGCCCGAGAGCAGGAGCCGGGAAAGGGAGCCCTAGCGTGGCATGGTCAGACGACCTCGGCCAAGTTACGTACCCTCTCGGGCCAACTTTCCCGTCTTTAAAGAAGATCTAATGGCGGCTGGTAGAAGCCTGCTCACGTGTCCAGGCAAGGCTCTGGGCTCAGGCTGCCCAGGTGCGAAGCCCAGCTTTGCTACTTCCTGGTCACGTGACTTTGTGGGTTACTTAAGCACTGTGCACCTCGTTTTTCTCATCTGGAAAGTGGTGTTCTGAGTAGCATCTACTTTGGAGAGTCCTTGTGAGGGACGGGTACACTAACGCATGCCAAGTGTTCAAACAGTGCTTGGCATTACCAATTTTTCAATAAGGTTGGCTATTATTAGTAGTCTCATAAGACATGCAGTGACTTATATTAATTCGGGATGTTCTTGGCAGAAGGAAAAAGTGAGAGAGAGAGAGATAGAGAGAGGGAGGGAAGCAGGGAGTGAGCGCAGGGGAGAAGAAGGCAGGGAGACATAACCCAACCGCATGCTCTCCCGTGGACGCAGGCTCTGTCCTGGAGCGAGGCTGCGGGGTCAGGCAGGAACCCAGCCGCCCGCAGCGTGAGCATCTTACAGCACCGAGAGGAACTTAAGAATTAAAGGTGTATTTTTCACGTGCAGGTGCCCCAAGCGTGAGCCAGCCACTCACTTGGAGCCCAACGATGAGCATTCGTCCGTTTCAACACTGAAGGGAAAACGGAGGTTTTGAGGCTTAGAGACTGTGTGTTTTGAGTGGTTTGTGGAGTTTTCAAGGGCGATGTTGACTGCGGAAACTACACTCCTCCGTGAGCTGGGGCTCCGCGGTCACGGGCAGCAAGTTCTAGGTCAGTGCCGAGCGCACACAGGCTTGTGTTAGGACGGCGGAATGACACGCAGAATTGTGAGTTCTGGGCTGCGCTCATTCTTCGTGCAAATCCACAGTAGGTTTATTTCTGGAGGAGCCTCTGGGCGGCACCACGGGGCGATGAAGCCTGGACCTCAGGCGATTCTGCTCATTTCCACCTCTTATGGGGGTTTTCAGAGCCGCCAGGTGAGGACACACGGGCATCTCAGGGGACGGGGCAATTCTCGTATAGCCTGCTCTCGTCTCGCGGCCACTGCATCCTGGCCAAGACACGCCCTGGGACGTGGCGCTGAAACTCCGATTTCCACCGTAACCAGGGAGCCGGTTGGAAGTAGACAATTGTAGCTCCCTTTAAGTGCTGCCTTGCAAGAACACAAACACACGGTTTGCACATTTCCTGATTTTGTTTTTTAGAGAAGCTGAGAATCGATATTTTTATGTGAAATCTCCCGAATTTCACATTGGGCTCACCTTTTGTAAAAACCTCCAAGAAGCCGGGACAGAACACATCCACACGGCGTGTGGACCTGTGTATGTGCCCCAACTGGTGACTTCAATCCTGGTGGCTAAGGCGTCGCCCCTGACCGTGAGATCTCTTGTGGGTAAGCAGGGTGAGATTTTTAAACTCTCCCTTGCCTAGCCTCCCGTACCCACCAGCAAGGCCAGTGTTTTCCCAGGACCCCGGTTCACTTCTCCGGGTCGCCCCTCGACCCCTGCTGTCTGGGAACGAGGCCCCCTTTCATCCTGTGCCACCTGAAGAAATTTGGCTCATAAAAGCATTGCTCAGTTTTGCATAACTAATTTCAAATCGCATTTAGCATCAAGTCTCAGAATTAAGGAGCTAAGTGACAGCTGTTTAATTAGCTCCTTAAGCTGATTAGACGGCATTACAGAAACCCCCTCGGGAGGAGGACGTCGCCGTGGGGAGACCCTCGGGCCAGGCTCCTGCCACTGTTCAAACTCAGGAAGCTGCTAAGCCAATTGGCCAAGCGTTCTTGACACCCTCAAGGATGTGGTCAAATAGAGAGTCTATTTACGATGCTCCCGGCTGCAGGAGACGCTGAGTGACAACAATAACACAAGCCTCTTTTCGAGATGCTAAGCAAATGTACTCTGTATTTAAAAAAGAAAAGGCAAAAAGGAATCAATTGGGAGTTTCTCAAAAAGCACTTTAGGACGAGTGCGTATAAATCCCTTGTGTTCCATGTCATCGTATTAACGAGAGGGGCTCGGATTAACCCTTTAACCCTTTGTCTCCACAGAATGGGCTGTCTAGCCTCCTCCTGATTAATAAGACGAAGGCATATTAACAAGTTTAAGACTTTAAGCCCATTTTATCCCTTACATTAGTGCTTTCAAAGTGGAATTTCCAAGGAAGACAGGAAACTACCATATATGCCTGACTTTATTTTTTTATTTTTATTTTTTTTACATTTATTTATTTTTGAGAGACAGAGGAAGAGCACAAGTGGGAGGGGGGCAGAGAGAGAGGGAGACACAGGATCCGAAGCGGGCTCCAGGCTCTGAGCTGTCAGTGCGGAGCCCGAGGTGGGGCTTGAACTCACGAGCTGTGAGATTGTGACCCGAGCCGAAGTATACGCCTGACTTTAAATGTCAGCCTGGGAATGGCCGGACATCCCGGCGTTGGAGAAAGTGGACAAAACGATGGGCTTTCTTCTCGTTGTTCCTTTTAAATCCTTGGCAACACTGGCAACAGGACATGCGGACAGAACATCCAAGACCCTCTTGGCAGGAAGGGATGCAGCCTACCATCGGCCTCAATTTTCTAGAAACAGGACGTAAGCGTAGCTTCTGAATTGAGTTTTAGGGGGATGCTTCCGGTGCGCCGGGGGGGAAGTGGTGTGACACCCAGACTTGGCGGAATTGGTTCTGCGCGCTGAAAATTTCAGCTCCGCGCTCGAGGGAGGTAGAGTGGGTTTTTAGTGCTATTCATGTGGCATTTTTTTTGACAGCTTTCTCGAGATATAATTCACATCCCATACGATTCGCCCATTTAAAGTGTGCAATTCATTACTTTTCAATATAGTCAAAGACGTGTGCAAACCATCACCACCGTCTATTTTAGACCATTTTTATCAGCTTGAAAAGAAGCCCGGTGCCCCGTGGTTATTCTCCCCTCCCGTGCACCACCTTGCCTCTGGCTGCAAGCCGTTACTAACCCGCTTCCTGTCTTCATGAATTTCCCAGTTCTGGACATTTCGTAGGAGGTGATTCATGCAGTACATGGTCTCCCGTGACCGGCCGCTTCCAGGAGATGTCACGCCCTCACACTTCCTCCACGTCCCTCCTCGTACAGCTGCACGGCCTTCCTCAAGGCATAGAAGAACTTGAATGTCTTCCGTCCTGCGAAACTCAATTCTCCTTGATGCCGCTCCAATCGCAGTCCGTAAATCAGGGTTGTGTCAACCGAACCCAGCCCACGGAATGTTTTGCTTGAACTGTATGGATTTAATCCTTTTCAACCGTTCATAACATGTAAAAATTGGGAGATCTGCCGAAATCGGGATTTCTGGTTGGGTCCGAACAATCAGAACAGGCAGTTCTGGGATATCGTTCCGTAAGCTCCAAGCAAGCACTCCTCTCCCTTCCGCCCGAGTTCGCATCTCCTGTGTGCACGGTGGCTGGCCGCGGGACGCTCTGAACCTGGGATGCCTTGTGGCGATGCTTCTAGACTGCCGCCACGTGCGTGATCCAGAAGTCCAGCGGGCAAGCTTCGCCCGATCCCAACAGCTTAAAGCGAAGACACGCAGGATGTGTTAAGGACACGAGGGGAGGATGTGGCTTCGTTTAGAATTTTACAACTTTTCTTTTAAAGCAGGTTACCGTGTGGCTCAGAAACGATAAACCCAGGGGCTCACTGCTCTCCCTGATGAGAAAAACCTGACAGAACTACAAAACGCAGTTGAGTACCCTCAACATAAATCCATGATTGACAACTGTGGGTGTCATCGACGGTTCTTAGGAGAATCTTCACTTCAGCCTTGGCTCCAGACAGCAATTCTGTGAAACTCGGCATGAATATTTAATTTATGTCTGTCGATAGAGTTCTCTTGATATCATAAAGTATTTGCTCTTTGAAACTGGGGGAGTTTTTGCCTGTAGCCTTTAACGAAACGAGCTGTCAGCCCCTTTCTCTATCACTACAGAAAAATGCATGTCAAATTGTCAAAGGCAACAGGATTTACCGTAGGCTGGAAGAAGCCTGTTGGTTTTATGGTACATGAAACTAAGGAATTAATTCAATTGGTATGGAAAGGTCATATAAAATTAATAAACATCAAAGGGCGCCGCCTCAGACTTCATTTGACTCAGTGGGCACCTGCAAGTGGGTTTTGCTAGAACCCCAACCCTCCAGAGGGATGGTAAGTGGTTCTGAGTCCTTTTTTGACCTGGAAGCCACAGGGATTTCAGCGAGACTTACTGGTGGGGCTCGGAGCCTCGTCTTGATTATCTATGCTAATGAAGATTCAGCGGCCTGGCTAATCCGAAATGGTGTGAAGCCCAAAAGTCATCTGAGTTTGGCCCTGGAATACATTACGAGCTGTTTCTTTTTTCCACCAGACAACTTCTTAATTGCGTTTTTCTTAAGCTAATGGAAAAATGAATTTGCAGGTCTCGAGCCCACACTAATTGGGAATTGCGGGGGGATGCAATTAAGATTATTGTGAGGAGGGGGGAAGGGGAGTCTGGGTTTTTAAAATGACCACGGCCATCCATGCATTGACTTCACCCCCATGATGTACTAGTGGCTGTGGAAATGTTTCTTAGATCTCTGCTTCCCTCTCTGGGTGGTGGTGGCAGGGCTGCCGCCTTGAGGAGGCAGAAAATCCGTATTCTTGGCTACTCCCCCAGCCGGAGCCTTCCTGACCCCATCTCTTCTGGGTATCCAGGCCTGGGATTCCATGACTCACAGGTGTGCTTGGCCGGCGGGGCAGTCCTCCCTGAAAGACAGATGAGTGTCTTCCACCTCATTTCACGGAAACGTTTCTGATTACAGGCCCCCCTGCACGACGAGGCTCTGTGAACAAGACCATGGGCACCGATCTTATTCTCACCCGCTGGAAATGCAGAGAAATGTGGGTGCAGCAAAGCACCCCCGTTGTCGGGTGTTGGTGGCCCCACGTGACGGTGGAGGACCAAACCGTCGGAGGTGATCTCGTCCAGCCCTGGATGCCTGTGTTCTGCTCGTTGGCAGATTCACGTCTCCGGCTCTGACCTCTCCCATGAGCTCCCGATTCAGATGTTCCCCTGCCTACCCGACCTTTCCAGGGGGGGTGTCAACTCGCTGGGTCCCAAACGGAGCTCTTGATATCCCCCCTTGAAGCTCTCCTCTTCCAGTGTTCCAAATAGTACATGGTGCCACCTGGTTGCTCCAGGCAGAGCCTCAGGGATCACGGTGATTCATCCTTCAGTCCACCCCCGTGTCCCATCCAGCAGAGCATCCTGGGAGCACCAGCTCCAATGTGTCCTTCACACCCACCCACTTCCTCCCACCTCCACCGCTAGCAACTTCACTCAAGCAGCCATGACGGGCAGCCAAGGTAAGGGAAACCCTTTGAAACCACTCATCTTGGTACTCTACAGCATCGCCCTGGTCATTCCCAGGAATCACTTTTCCCTACAAATCCATTGCCTGCTTGACCATATTAGAATATAAGCTCCAGGAGGGCAGGGTTTTGGGCCACTCCACACTCAGCCCCGAGTACCTGCGGGAGACACTGCGTACGTGAGCTCTGCCTTCGGTGCGTCCCGTGTGCTTAGCACGGGGCCCGTCAAGGGTTTCCCGTGGAACTCCTTGCAGTCAACTCCCACTTTCAACAGGTGACTTGCCTTAGGGCCATGTTCCCTTCAGCGTTTGTTTCCATATTGAAAGCTAACTGCATAGTTAGTGGAGCTTTATAGTATCTCTAGCTTCCACGTTGTCTGGCTGCACTCAGGAAATCTCACTGCATTCATAAAGCTTGCAGTGGAAAATGAGTCACACGGCTAAAGCAACTCAGCTTTGTCGGATGCCGCTTAACGCAGAGCAAGAACAGAAGGAAGCGCTGCTCCATTTGCTGGGATCACCGCGAGATCGCCACCTCGTGCCGCCATCATGACTTTTTTATTGAATTAAGCTGGACTTTGGCAGGCATGTTCCAACTGGTATGTAGCCAAGAACGCAACTGTTGCTGATCCGTCCGGCTGGGCAGAGCATGGTATTAATGACTCCAAGGTCATGGGTTTAATCAAACCGATGGCCATAGGTTTGCTCCAAATCAGCAGGCTCAGATGGTAACACTGGCTCTGGCCAACAGCATGCCACTTCCAGGAATCACCTTCAGTCAAGCCACCACGAGATGTAGCCAGGGTTGTGAGAAGTGTCCTGCATATCAGAGCCTTGTCCTCCTAAGGCTCTAGCACACCTGAGGTTGAGTCCAGAACAGAGCTTCTCAATCAAGGCTGCAGGGGACAAAATACAGACACCAATGCCAGGGATCCGCCTCAGACCTGGGGGAGCGAGTCCCAGAAGTCAATAGTGTTTTATATTTTCACCAGAGATTCTAACCCAATAATTTCCAAACTTAGTGGCACACTGGAATCACCTGTGGAGATGAAATAGCGCTGATGCTGGATCAAGCACTCGGAGATTCTGATTTAACTGGTACGGGCTGCCGTCGGGACCTTTGGAAATTTAACATCTCCTCAAGTGGTTCTAATAGATGGCAAAGCTTGGGAACCACTGGGAATTATCTTTGCCCACGATGGATGGCCGCTTTCCTTAGTGATTCAGAAGCGCCTCCCCCCCCTCCCGCCGACCCTCTTGGATCTATAAAACACATGCACACACCAACACGGCCCGAGACAAATGACTCAGCAGACAGGGCAATCGGCAAACCAGTGCGAGGCGAAAGGTTTACTGCTCTACATTTAAGGGATATTAGAAGAGAGCGATGATGCCATAAAGTAAACAGAGCCGCAAGGGAAGGATCTGCGGTGCAGACTGGTGCAGATTCGGGAAGAGCAATGTCAGCCTTGGCTTGAGGGGCCTGGGATTTTACGTGAGGCAGCTGCAGGGGGCCAGGCAGGTCCTCACTGTCCCGGCCCACCCATCACGTCTCACCTGCAGCCTCACCACCGCCAACCATCTTCTCTGACCGCCATGTTGGCTCTGCTAGTCCCAGTCCCCCGTGTGCAACCTCCCCCCACCCGTTCCCCATTAGAATGTTCCCTCTTCAACTCGGTAGCAAATACGATTGGAGGTGACCTCATTTTTCATGTTGAGGCTTAATTTGTTAAATTAAATGATTATTACGAGGAGAAAAAAATAAAAATTATTAAGTCATTAAGTTTAGTTGTTTAGACTTTTCAACAAGAGATTTACACTTTCCTTTTATTTTTAAATTTTTTATGTTTATTTATTTTTGAGAGAGAGAGAGGGAGAGAGAGAGAGAGAGACAGAGCATGAGCAGGGGAGGGTCAGAGAGAGGAAGACACAGAATCTGAAGCAGGCTCCAGGCTCTGAGCTGTCAGCACAGAGCCCGACATGGAGCTCGAACTCACAGACCTGAGAGATCATGACCTGAGCCAAACTCAGATGCTTAACCGACTGAACCACCCAGGCGCCCCAGGTGTTTAGACTGTCAAGCTGTCTCCTGCTCCAGACTGTAAGATGGGACAAGCACGAGGACACTATGTGTCCCGCTCACTGCTGTTTCCATCCCGCGGGGCAGTGGACACAGCACCTCAGTCTTCCCTGGGTAAGTACCTGGGTGAATGTTACCACGGGTTTGTAGAAAAAAAGGTTCTTTTCTCTCCTGGTTGTTATTCAGTCAATGCTGCTGGTCATTTGCAAATCTAGGGAGCTTTGGAAATGTGAAATCCAAGAAGCTATTATGAAGAGACATAATCAGTCTTGTAAAAAAATACTCTTAGAAATGACACACAAGTAAAGGCTTCCAATCCTTTCTCATTGTGGGCACGGCAGGAACTGTTAAATACCTAATATTTCCAGACCGGTAGCAATAGAATTTATGTTAATGCCCGCTCTGTGTGCTCAAGAAAATAAATCTGGGCTTGACTTTGACTTTCAAAGCCTGCACCTTGAAAAATCTACATTCCTCTGAAACCTGATTTACAGTAACTTGCAGTCTCTTCTCGCCTGCCCCAAACACAACATCGGTATTTCTGTTGTGCTTCTTTTCCAAAATGAAGTACATTTTGTGAAATTTCCAGTTTAATCTAAATCTCTTTAAAATACCATAGGCACACAAGAGTCACAAATCCATAAAGAAGGCCAATACCAACAACTCCTTATGTTAATTGGATCGGTTTTAATAACTGATAGAACTCTAAGTAGTCTTATTGTGGGTGAACATAATGGTTTTCATTCACGAAGGCGGTCTATGGGGGTGAAATCCATTATCTTAAAAGTATTTTGATAAGGATAAATCTATGTAGAAAAGGCTACGCCTCTCCCCTGCAATTGTGAAACTCCATTAAACGTGCCTAATAATTAGCTGGCCGAAGAGTCTCATTAGATGTACATTAAATGTGTATTTGAGGCATATTTGAGACACTTCATTAAAGGTGACACAGGGAGCTTTCCTGAATAACTTTAATAAAAATTCTAGTCAAATTAAAACTTGAATATATGGTCACTTTCTGTGAGAACAGAGCCTTGCACTGAATTTCTTGTTTTTTTTTTTTTCTTTTTTCCTCCTTGAGAGATCAGTCCTGGTCATATTATGTATTTTCTGCTTTATTTAGCTAAAATTTATATAACGTGAATTCAGCCATTTTAAGTGTATAATCTGATGAGTTTTAGTAAAATTAAATTTTAAAATTTTTTAATGTTTATTTTATTATTTTTGAGAGACAGAGAGAGTGAGAGAGCATAAATCACAAACAGGGGAGGGGTAGAGAGAGACAGAAACACAGAATCTGAAGCAGGCTCCAGGCTCTGAGCTATCAGCACAGAACCTGACGCGGGGCTCCAACTCACGGACCTTGAGATCGTGACCTGAGCCGAAGTCAGACACTTAACTGACTGACCACAGAGGCACCCCAAGTTTCAGTAAACGTTTATATCATTGTGCAACCATTACCGCAACTCGATTTTAGAGCATTCCGTTGCCTCCGAATGCTCCTCTGCACCTGCCAGCCGTCCTCCCAGTCCACGACTTCGAGTTCTTCCCCATCCCTGTGTGTCCTCTAGATATTTCATACCCACAGTATGAGGCAACACATCCTTTCCCGGAGCATGACGTTTCTGAGACTGACCTATCTTGCTGTGTGTTCATTCTTTTTTTTTTTTCTTTTCATTTTTACTGTGAAGTAAAACTGGATGTATCCAATATACGTGGATATATCACAATTTGTGGATACATTTGCCAGTTGATACACACTTGGGCTTTCTCTTGGCCCTGGTGAAAGCAGTTGATGTGACTATTCAGAGAGAAGTCTTTGTCTGGACATACGTTTTCATTTCTTCTGGAGAATGGAAACACCAGGTTCTGTAGAAGTTTACGTAACGTTTTAAATCTGCCCACTGTTTTTCAACACGGCTGCCACACTGACATTTCCGCCTGCAAAGTGTGAGGCTTCTGCACATCCTTTCCGGTCCTTGGTATTGTCAATATTTCAAATTTTTGCCATTTTAAGTGAGTGTGTAGTTGTATCTCTTTGGGACGTCAGTGTGCATGTACCTAATAATTAATGTTGTTGAATATATTTTCAGGTGCCTTATTCGACATTTGTATGTCTACTTTTATGAAGTGTTTATTCAAACAGCTTAGTTACTTTTATAGTATAGTGAGTCCTACATCCTAATTTGGAGATTAGAGTTGCTAAGATTTTGCAAAGCATTTTTGCATCTGTGCTGGGAGACATTGTCTACAGTTTTCCTTCTTTTGATGGCTTTGAGTGGTTATATTATTGGAGTAATCCTAGGCTCATAAAATAAATTGTGCAAATGTCTCTAATTTTTGAAAGAGATTGTGCAGGATTACTTCATTTTTTTAAATTAAATATCTTAATTTATGAAGATGTAACGCACCTTTATTGAGGTACACTTGTCATGCAATCAAAAACACTAATTTAAAATTCATGATGGGGGCGCCTGGGTGGTTCAGTTGGTGAAGCATCCGACTTCAGCTCAGGTCATGATCTTGCGGTCTATGGGTTCAAGCCCCGTATCGGCTCTGTGCTGACAGCTCAGAGCCTGGAGCCTGCTTTGGATTCTGTGTCTCCCTCTCTCTCTGCCCCTCCCCTGCTTGTGCTCTGTTTCTCTCCATCTCTCAAAAATTAATGAATGTTAAAAAAAAAAGGTAATAAAATCCATGATGTGTTAGAGGCTGTATGTATACATTAGTAAAACCATCACTATTTGCAATATAATGCACATATCACCAGCCTCAAAATTTCCTTGTGGTCCTTGGCCATCCTGACTTCCCATACCTCCCTGCCACCAGTTCCCTTCCCACCCCGACTCCAGGCAAGCAATCGTCTGCTTTCTGTCACCATGGATGAATTTGCATTCTCTAGACTTTTATATAAATGGAATCATTTAGTATGTGTTCTTATAACATACGAGCAAGTTGGAGGATACCTGTATCGAGGGTTGAACTGTGCCCCTCCCCCCTGCCAAAAATGATACATGCAAATCCGAACTCCGGTAATCGGTGAATGTGACCTTTGGAAATGGGGTCTTTGTATCAGTGACCAGGTCAAGATGAGGTCCTACTGACGTAGAGTGGCCTTAACCCAGCGACTGGTATCCTTACACGAAAAAGGAAATTTGGGTGCAGACGCGGAGCCAGGGAGAATGCCCAGTCACCACAGAGGCAGAGGTCCTCAAGCTAGGAATGTCGAAGATTGCAACCATCAGAAGCTGGAAGACGGACCCTCCCCGAGATCCTTCGCAAGAGAGCACGGCCGTACCCACGCCTTGACTTCAGGCTTCTACCTCCGGGGCTCTAAGAGAACACATTTCTGTTGTTTTAAGGCCATCCCAGTTTGTGGTAATGTAGTATGGCAGCCCTAGGTCATGAACACACTTTGTAACAAGGGTGACTGCAGTCCCCTGGGTGTGGTGCCAGATTTCCTGAACGTATTTCCCTCTTGATGCCTCAACAAATCTGGCCTTCTCTAAGCAAGGAAAGGGTAGAAATGGCTCTTAGTTTGCCTTCCAGTCCAGCTAGATGAATGGCCATTCTGTCCATTAGAGATAAAGCTTGCGTGAGTCAGCTTTATTGTAGAGCATTTGGAAAGCACATGGAAACGTAAAGAAGAAAATAGAGGTAGGCAATAACCCTGCTGCCAGACACAACCACTGTTACGATTTTGACGTCTATCCTTTAAGACTTTTTCCAATATCTATGACTATTTGTTTGTTTTATGGACAAAATGAGTCCCTGGCTTCCTTTTATGTCACTGTGCACGGGTCTCATTTCCTATTCTATAGCTAATGTAACTTCGTTCACTTCTAGTTTGGTTTCAGTAAATTGGTCCGCATTTTCCCGAGGGGGGGCAGTAATTATGATGGCCGCACAGATGCTATGTTAGAAAGCAGCTGAGCGGCTGGTGTCATAAATTCTCTGAGATTTTTGTTGAATGAGTAAGAACTTCAGAATTGTCCCAAATGAGAATGTACTGACCTAGCTGGTACACTGTTTCCAAACTGTAACATCAAAGAGCAGGAGACGAGAGAAGGCGTCACCACCCACAGAACAATTCTTGATTTGCAATTAAAAAAAAATAATAAAAGCTTCACAATACTCAGTGTTGAATCCACCTGTGTCATCATTACCATTTTTAGAGACACTTCCTCCCCCAGGCTGACCTCTCCAAGGTCCAGGGAGGGGCGCTTGTGTATGTGTACACTACTGCTCAATGTCTAAGGTCAAGCTCAACATACGTGTACCCAAGCTGATGATCTTCCCCAACTTGAGTCCCCCCATCCCAGAGAACGACACCACCTTACATCCAGGTGTTCAGGCCACCAGCCTGGGGCGCAACCAAACATTCTTTACCTCTCCATCCATCCGTTCCTCCATCCATCCATCCATCCACCCACCCACCCACTCATCCATTCATCTGTCCATCCATCCATCCATCCATCCATCCATCTACCCACTCATCCATCCATTCATCTACCCACCCATCCACCCATTCATCCATCTATTTATCCATCCATACATACATTTATCCATCCATTTACCCACCCATCCATCCATTCATCCATCCATCCATCCATCCATCCATCCATCCGTTCACCCATTCAGCCACCCATCCATCTATCCATACATCCATACATCCATCCCTGCTTCTCTCCATACCCATCATACCTACCCCAGTCCATTGATGCCCTTATCTGAAGTGCCGTTCTCTTTTGCTGGAGCTGTGCTGCTAAAAAGAGCCCCCCAGTTGGCCCACCCACTCCTGAGCCCCATTTAATAACCTGTTCTCCACACCCCAGCCAAGAGCCTTTC
This sequence comes from Paradoxurus hermaphroditus, assembly GCA_004024585.1. Taxonomy (NCBI): domain Eukaryota; kingdom Metazoa; phylum Chordata; class Mammalia; order Carnivora; family Viverridae; genus Paradoxurus; species Paradoxurus hermaphroditus. The sequence continues at coordinate 53,005 of PITB01003807.1, forward strand.
CCACCTCCTGACACCCCATTCCCCTGTCTTACCCATCCTTGGCCAAAACCCAACCTCAGTATTTTCCACTGTTCTTGGAACAGCCAACACCTCCCTGATGTGACCCACAAGGCCGTCGGTGGTGTGGCCACTTGGCACCTTCCCATGCCCACCTTGGGGACACTCATCCTGCCCACTGTGCCCCGGTTCCTGTGTCCTTGCGTGATGCTCCCTCCTGCCCCACGTTCTCGGCATGGCCCTATTTTCTCACCCTGCGGCCCCGCCCACCCCCGCCGCCTGTTTCCTCGCACTCACACTTTGGGTGTCTGACCAAGCAACACTTCCTTGGAGAACCATCCTACGCTTGTCTTAATAAGCCAACTGCTAGACCACAGCTCTTCTGGTGTGGTCTCTCTCTCCTTCCTAGCACTCGCTGGAGGTAAAACTTCATGTGCATTTGTGTTCACGAGTTGATTCAGATCTTTCCGACTCATGCTGGAGTGCGTGGAGGACAGCGGATGGCCCAAAATATTTACTAAATGGATGATGCAAAGGAGGTCCTCCTAATTATAAAGATGAATGCATGAAAGGGAGACCAAACTTATTTAAGAGGCAGAAAAAATCATTATCTCCTGTCATCTCACTAATCTGAGGGAGACAGAGGAGACGGAGAGAAAGACCGAAGACCGATCCATCGAGCCCGGGCACTGTGGCCAAGGGGAGCTTAGTAACATAATTTCTAGTGTTCAAAGGTCTCAGCTGGGACCCTGGAGTCCATCAGTCAAAATGCCATCCCCGAAATGGCTGTGGCCCTACGCTCTCAGATCTCTCGAGACCAATTCCACACCTTCTCCCACTGACCCTTTCTAGAGTTCGGTCCTCCCTTCAACACAGGTTTCCTTATGTCTGATAAAGTCGTTTTTCCCTCCTAAGAGGGGAATGAAGTTTCAGAAGCCTATTATTTTTGGTGAGATATTTATGCACATGCAAAGTGTACAGAATGTGTGTATATGGACAGAGGCCATTTTCAGGTCCCCTTATACCCTTTGCTTTAAAGTCTATTCCACTTGGTAGTTATAAGGCCACACTAACTTCCTTTTGGGTAGCAGGGGCTTTGTACGGTTTTCCAACCTCTGCTTTCAACCCTGCCATGTTTTTAATATTGAGGAGCGTGTGTGTGTACGTGTCTAATGAAAGCATATAGCCGGAGTCTATATACATTATTTTAATCCTTTTAAAATGCTTATTTATTTTTGACAGAGAGGGAGAGAGGGAGACAGAGCATGAGCAGGGGAGGGACACAGAGAGAGGGAGACACAGAATCTAAAGCAGGCTCCAGGCTCTGAGCTGACAGCACAGAGCCCAACTTAGGGCTTGAACCCTGAACCGTGAGATCATGACCTGAGCTGAAGTTGGACGCTTAACTGACTGCGCCACTCAGGCGCCCCTGCACACAGTTTTAAGTTTGGTCTGACAGTCTTGGTCTTTCGATTGCCAAGTTTAATTCCTTTCCATTGGAAATCATTACCTACGTATTTGAATTAATTTGTTTTGTGGTTTATGTTTTGTGTTCTCAATTTGCCCTGGCTTTCAAATCTGTTTCTTCTTTCTTCTTTTCTTACTTTTGTTTTGTTTTTGTTTTGTTTTGGTGTTTTGGGCTATTGTTTTTCTCTCTTCTGTTGAGCTTTCTTCTTTTTCTATTTTCAGAAGTTAGACACTCATGTTGCCTCTATTCTCAGTAATTATCCCAGAGATTTGATTTTTAATGAAGCCCATTTAATTGTTATTCAGAGGCTACGAAATGCCAGGCACTGGGAATATACAGGTGAATGAAACACTCTGGAGGACACTCCCGTTTGGTGGGCAGGGCGATATTTTTAAAGTAGGGTAAGGTCTGTGCGTACAGCGCCTTTTGTGTCTTGTCTATAGAAGACCTTGTTAATGAATCCCACGCCAGATGCAACATCTAGGCTTAGTTTCGGAATTCCCACTTGCTGGACCTAGCCCTCGATCACAGCGCAGCAAAGCAAAGCCCAGACACACACACATACACTTTTGCTACCTCCGATCACAACAGATAAACTAAATCACTCAGCGCTTTTCAGAGGCGACGTACGCAATGTAAGCAGATGGAGCCTGTGTTCACTGCCATAAAAAACACCATTCCATGCCCGCACCTATTCTTTGTCACGGGCGCTTCTGATTCACAGACGTCTGATTTACAGACGCAGATTTTTTGAGTTTAGAAGTCATGAGGCTTGAACCTAAGCTTTATATGAACGAAGCCAGTACCTTTTCTACCACAAGGCACGGCTAAGTGGATTTGCGTATATTGTATCCGTGGTATGTCTCCCTTGATGCTTGTATGTTGCAAAAGCCTGTACTGGTTAGTTGGCAGCTGGGGGGAGGGGCTGCAAATACCAACGTAACCTGGTCCTACTCTGTGCACGCACATGCAGCTGCTGGACAAATATGCTCTTGCAAACCAGATTAGAACAGCTGGCCTCTGGCTTGTTTCCTTGCTAACAGAGGGCTTCTCCCCGGTTATTTTGAATCTCATTATCATCATCTGGCAAGACTTGATTTCAATTCTTGTAAAGGTGAGTTTAATGCAAAGTAAATTAGATTCTCTAATGGGATTTTCTTTAGCATGAATGAGAAATATAAAATGTCAATATCAAATAGCAAATTATTCTTGATTAATTTTTTTATGGGTTTAGCTAACAACCGATTGAATACATCGTAGGTAATTGCTTCTATTACTATCACATCTTGGAATTTTAATTAACCGTTGAAATGTCCTCACTTTGATTGATTTGGCTTTCTTGAGTAAACGAGGCAGGGACCCGGCTTAGGTCTGCCTCTGGAATCTTAACGTTCCCTGGGGAGGGAGACCTGGGGGTCCTATGTTAACAGTCACTTTTTGCACAGGGACAGGAGCACCGGTGAATGGTGAGGGGTCCAGGGAAACTGATATGCTGCTGACTACAAAATAAAGGGTAAACATTTCCCATGGCTTTGTGCATTTTGGCTCCGAGGCAGGGAAAATGGAAAGAAACCACAAATGAATTGGAAACTAGGGAAAACAGAGAGGGCAGACTTCGGACTGGTCTACTCTCAAAACTTGAATCTGAGGAACAACCTCGGAGCTCCGTCTTCAGGGCTGAGTAACATCCGCTGTCTGGATGGACCAGGCTATTCTGCCCCCTGAAGGACATCTTGGCTGCTTCCAATCTGGGGCAATTATGAATAAAACGACTATAAACATTTGTGTGCAGCTAATTTTTTATCATTAGAACATTTTTTTTTTAATGAATAAAGATAGCTCTCGCCCTGAGCAGATTTCTGATGTCAGCTGAGGAGTGAGCACTGTTCCCCGTGTTTTCGTGGGGGTAGTGGTGCATTTGCAAAAGGGCAGTGACGGCGGGCGGTAGCGGAGGACACGCCTCTGCTGTGGGCTAACAAGCAAGCGGGAGGCAGAAGAAAATCGACACGCCGGCAAACAGAACGGGAGAACTGGCCTCCCAGCAGCCAGACCTGGCCCGCCAACGGGTTCTGTTTAGCCTGTCTGGTATTTAAAAAAAAAAAAAGGAATTACTTGCCAGACTTTAAAAATCAAGAAGTTTCACAGAAAAACACTGCATTGTAGCTTTTGTTGAAAACCTGGAAAATCTGGGGACCCGGGTGCGATCCCGGCCTGACGGCGCGGGGCCGAGCGGGGCCGCTGGACGGCGTGAGTTCTGGCTGCCGTCCATCCCGCCGGACTCGCTTCCTCTCCCCCGAGGCCCCGGGGGCTTTTGGGTTTGCACCTCACAACGCAGGTTACCACTCGCGTAGAGAAGGAGAAGACAAGGTAACGCGAAGGCTGTAGAGCGATCGAAGCGTTTGGGAGGCGCGGGCACGAGAAGAGAAAGGCAGGGTGGCCACCGTGGCCTACGCGCCCAGGAGAAGCGGAGGCTGCTTTTCCTTCCAGATGCAAGCGGAAAAAGCGAGACCGCAACCAAGGTAAAGAGATGGGACGAAAGGGACGGGAGCTCAACGAGGGCCGGTGGAACCGCACGACAGGATCAAGACGCATTTGCTGTGGCGAGGGGACGCGGGATGTGACACGTGCATCCTGATTTAGTGACAGGCCAGCGCTGTTCACCTCCTGGAATGGGGAAGGAGCTTTTATGGCCCAGAATAAATTATATACCCGTCCACCCAATCTTCCCTGCTCATCAAGCTGGTATCAAAGGTATAAAAACTGTACGAGCTATAATATGGATTTTCTTGTTAACGTCTCTGCCTCCCTAATCTAAAAGGTGTTTCAAAAACCTTCTTAGTGGCTCATTTTATTTTCTCTAAAAATGTGTTCCGGCACATTGCGAAAGCTAAAATCTGGAAGTCAATGTAGAGAGTTTCTTTAGGATACGTACAAATTAATGTCGGCTTTTACTTTCTGACTCTTCGGGTCTGGGGTTAGTGGTGAGGCTTTTCTGCATTTCGTGTCTCGGAGTGTGAATGGACAGACCTTGTTTCGCAGCTGGCAAGGATTGGGACTGATATTTAAAATGAGGACATTTATAGGGGAGGTCTAGACCAAATGGCCAGCCCCGCTCTTTCTGGCTTCCAGAATTCTCAACACATTATGCTGTCAGCCTTCTAAAATATTCCTGAAACAGGTCATGCTCTGGACTTGGCCAACCAAATGACATTTTTTCCAGTATGTATTTTGATGACCACAAAGAACACATCGTCCACTCCTTTCTCCCCAGATATTGTTCTGCACTTTCTCATTCCTCTTCATCAAAACGTGAAAGAAAATATACAACATCCCGATAAGATTCACATAGATGTAGAAGGACAGACACAGTACTATCTAGAACAACTAGTCATGACACTATCTAGAACAACTAGACACACCACTAGAACAACTAGACAGAACACTGTCTAGAATAATTAGACACAGCACTATCTAGAAGCACCACACAGGGCAGTATCTAGAACAAGTAGATAGAACACTGTCTAGAATAACCAGACAGAAAACTATCTAGAACAACTAGTCATGACACTATCTAGAACAACTAGACACAACACTATCTAGAATTACCAGACAGAACACCATCTAGAACAACTAGACAGAATGCTATCTACAACTAGTCACAACACTATCTAGAACAGCTAGACAGAACATTATCTAGAACACACAACACTGTCTAGAATAACTAAAATAGCCCCTAGTTCTCAGGAAATCTCCCTCGAAACAGGCAGGCGTCCCTTCTCTCCATGTGAAGTCAAGGTGATAGGTTGGCAAGTGTGAAAACGGAAGATGGTTCTGCCTGACTAAAAAGGTTGGAGGCTGCCTGTCTTCAGGGGCAGATTTTCATGTTAAAACTTGAAAGAACAGGAAACTGTGAGGCAACAAATCTCCCAGCTAGCAGTTAGATTTTAATAGACAAACAAGGTGGTATTGACTAAATATTTATATACCTGTAACATAAAATTTAAGTCAAATCCAAAATTATTCTACCTTGACATCCTGGAGTTAAATGTCTACAGGTCTGTTTGCAAAGAAAGACAAAATGTATTCAAATAAAATTGAAGTATCTAATAATTCTCAGCCCTTCTGACTTGCCATTCTGAGACCAAGAAAGATTACTGAGGGCTCTATGCTTCTTGGAATGTTTGCAGAAGGAAATAGCGTTTGCTCACTCAGTGTGGAAACTGTGTCATAGAGTTGACTTCCCCATCAACTTTGTGGTAATGAGCTCAATCCGACCCTCTGATCTTACACTAATTAACTCGACTATCAGGAAAGAAGACTGTAGCCGCTCCTGGCATGACGACACAGCAAAGGCGATCTTCCTTGGAAAACCTGTTCTACAGGTAAAACGAAGAGCGCTCTAACGGATTAACCTGAAAATCGAATGCCGAATCTGAGAGTGCCAAAGCAGAGACATCGCCGAAGGTGCAGGATGAGAAGAAGACAATTGCTATTTGCGGCCACACAAAGGACTTAGAAGCTAGTGGGGACAAAGGTTGACTTTTTATTAAAACGCCCGTTTAAAAATTTCACTTCAGACGAGATCAGTGATTACAGGACTCCCCTAACTCTCTAAGACCCCTTGCTGCTCAGAGACGCCTTGCTGTGTGGTTATGAAATCACCTTGGCTCCTGCCCGTTTGCCTCCCTCATAGCAGGTGTCTGTCTTGTCTTGTCTGAGGATACTGAAAGGGTGCTGAATTGTAAATGACAGAGTCGGATTTATAATTAGTGCTTCGCTAATAAAGGGAAGCCATCTATAAATCAGATGCTCCCTAACATGCTTCCCAAGTCTTCCCTGGCTGGTTAATCTAAGCACTCCCTCGCGTCCAGGCACCCTGGGATTACCTGAAGGGTGTTTTCTTCTCTGCCATTGTCACCGCTGCTCATAAGTTTACTGGTTGTCTGTCTTGTCCCCCAGGGGAGGCACAAACAAGGAGGCAGCGGGGAATATATTTGGTGGTGGAGGGAGTGAGGGTGGCCGGTGCCAGGCTGCTGTGTGTCCTCACGGGGTTGCCGTGTGACACGGTTGTGGCTGTGACGCTGGACGGCCAGTCTCCCTTCAGCTCTCTCTGCTGACCTTCTTCCCTTCCACACGGAAACCCCCTCGCTTCGCCCCTGCTGCGTGGTCTGGGTGGTGACTGGTATGAACTACGGTTGGGAGTCCCTTTGCCCAGCTGGCTTCTACATGGGTTCAGGCCGTGGGAAGTGCCAGCGAGGGTCTGACAGGGGGAGGAGAGCATCCTGGGTGTTAGCGCCTGGTCCACCTCCCTACAGGGCTTCCCCTGGGGGCTCCATTCCTTCTCCTGAGGGTCGGCCTTGTCACACAACCCGCTGTCCCCTGACCCTGGTCGTCACTGTCTCTCCTGACTCGGTCAGGCCTCGGGGGCTGTCCCCATCACATCATCAGACCCTGTTACGGTCTCTTCAAGGGATCCTAGTGTGAGCACGCTGTCTTGTTTCCGAGGGGATCCTGATGACCTACTGTCCATTCTCCAAATGTGGTTCTAGAATCTTCCCCATGATTCTGTGGGCCACGGGGTGTCTTACATCCGAATTCCCCTTCTGTCTCTCTCAGCCAAGGCGGATACCTGCTATTGGACTGGGAGCCGAGGTGCACACAGCGATCAGCTGCTCCCCACGGCGGGATCCGGGCCCCCTCACCTGCACCTGTTACGGGGCCACACACAGCAGGCGCTGGAGACATGTCTGCGGAATGCCGGGGGGCCGTGGCTGGAGAGACAGGACTGACACATGTGCCGCAGTCCCACGCAGATCATTCCGGGCCGCTCTCAGCTGCCCCCGGAAAGGCCTCCACGCCACCGCTCTGAGCACTCTTGGAAAGTCTTCTTGAGGAATTATCTTCGGGGTAAACCCTTTGTTCTTTGAGTGAACTGAGTGGAGGTGGGCACCGATTTTAGTCTGCTCAACACGAGTCCCATGGGGCACCTGGGTGGCTCGGGCGGGTGACCGTCTGACTCTAGATTTCAGCTCAGGTCATGATCTCACGGTTCGTGCGTTGGAGCCCCACACTGGGCCCTTGCTGACATCTCAGAGGCTGCTTGGGCTTCTCTCTCTCTCCCCCTTTCTCTCTGCCCCTACCCAACTCTCTCTCTCTCTCTGTCCCCTCCCCCAACTTGCTTTCTCTCTCTCTCTCTCTCTCAAAATAAATAAACATCAAAAAACCCCAAAAAACCAAACCAAGCAACCAACCACAAACGACGTGAGTCCTTGCTGACAGCAATCCCCTCACGCTGACAGCGTCTGGGACAGACACAGCACTGCTGCAGACGAAGCCAAAAGAGCCTGTGGTCTCTGAACCCCCCTTCCTCTTAGACCGGGAGTCTACCCCTGCTCAATGCCGTGAGTGACCCACTCCTGTCCTCTACGAGGTGGCTGAAACGGTTCCGCGACAGAGCTCCCCCGTCTCCCGAGAGTACCGGGGGTGTGCCCGGACAGGTGCTAGGGGCTGACCCAGGGAGGAGGACGAGGATACGCCCCTGCCGGGGACCAGGCTCTGGCTCTTCAGGGTCGTGCACCCCCTCCCCGCCCCCCGCCCTGGGTTTCCCTTGGAGAGGAGGGAGTTTATGTCGGCAGCTGCATCAGGTAAAACTGTGTGTAATCAAAATTGGTTTTGAAAATCTGCCTAATCGCTCATCAGTTCCCATTCGCGTGGGGTAGTGTGTGCACAGTCCCGCACACGGAGGTTTGCGAGCACTGAGCACAACTGAACACAGGGCGAAGGGAAAAGCTCCCGCGAGCACCCTCGGGGGCTGAAACTCTTCTGCCTTCGAGTCCCCCGTCCAGTCCGGTCCCTTGCATGGAAGAGGGACGCGGTCCTCATCTGCAGAAGGTCCTTCACCTCACCTTGTATTAAGCCTCCCAACTTTAAAACGTGCTCACATTCCTTTTGAAGAAATGTTTTAAATGAGATAGAGGAGCAACGAGCAGCACTGGAAGCATCAAGGTCAGTCAGTGTTCTCAGCACAGACTGAGGTTACTCCGGGCTCCAACCCTCCCTTTTTCCCAGGACACCAGGCTAGACTACATTTCCCAGCGTTCCTTGCTTCTGGGTGCGGCCACGTGACTAGGAATGGCCAATGGAATGATGAAATGGTGTTTTTGGATGGATGCCTTTAAGAGAGCAGGTGTGCCTGTTCCATGTTCTTTATGTGCTGGCTGGACCTCAGACGCGGTGACTCCTTGGCCGCCCAGACAGCAATGAGGTTCGGGGACGGTAGAGCCACCAGGTGGAAGCCACCTGGGCCCCTAAATGGCTACCTGCATGGGAGTCCCTCGGGCTCCGGAACAGGCACCCTGTACTTCTGCCGAGTGAGGAACCCCACCGCGTGCGAGCCGCTGCATTCTGGGAATCCTCTGTCACAGCGGTTTAGCGGTTTAACTGACAGACCATATGCAACCATCCGCAAGTTCGGTAAGTACTTACAGACCCACGTCCGGATGCTGGGTGCCTGAGAACCTCTCTGGCTCCTGTGTTTTCAAATTTACAAGCCTGAGAGAACTGGAGGATTGTTTGGAAAAAAGAAAGCAGGAGGTGGGACACAGACCTAACACTGCGGCCCGATGAAGACTGAGGAGGAGGGGGGTCTGGACAAATGGTTTTGGCCAGAAGCAGAGGATTGGGTGCGGACTCGCCCTCCCGCCTGAGCCAGGGGAGCAGTGTCCCAGGGTGCAGGAGGTGACGCAGGACAGGTGACTTTTGCCCCTCGGGCTTCCTGGCGGCTCTGCTGGAGAAGCAGTGGGAAGGCGCAGAAGCGTGTGGTGGGGAAGACAGGCAGGCAAGGCTGGGGTCCCTCCTGGGAAGACTCCAGGCTCCTGAGCATCTCCTAGAGGCCACCAGGAAGCCATCAGAGCCCCGATTCCCGCAGCCAGCACGAGCAGAACCACGGCTTCCCAGTGGTGACCAAACCCGGTGAAGGGTCTGAGGGCCTCAAGCGCACAGCCCACGCGTAGTCCGTGTGCTATGAGCCCACTCACCACAGCCTGCGAACAACCTCAGAAACAAGCAAAACCGGACTGGGGTTAATTTTCCTGCCAAACCATAAAAACGGAGCCTTGGAAAGGTAATTACGTTGAGGGACCGCAAAACAAAGAAATAAATATTTCCTGAGTAAGTGAGCCATCTGGTATGATTTAGAAGTCAGACCTTCGATGCTGAGCAAAAGGGACACCTGAGGTCCCCTACCCGGAATGAGCTTTCTCCAGGTGCCTTGGCCTCTTGCGAGTGGTGGGTGGTCGTTGCAGAGCAAGGAGAAGACATTCCGAGGACGGGCAGGCTGTGCTGGCCGAGTCTAGGGCTCACGTCTGTTTGTGGGAGGAGGAGGGACTGACTGCTTCGTGCGTGCAAACCCGGATTGGGAGCGGACAGACGTGTTTCCAGATGAGACTAGATCTGGTCGCTCTTGCCACGGACACAGTCAATCAGGAAGAGAAACACAGGTGGCCTCGGTTCAGTCCCCAGCTCCCCCCTTACTGGACCTAGGACTTTCACAGTTTAATCCCCGGAAGCCTCAGATCCCTCGTCATCCGATGAGAACAGACAAGAGTATCTAAACCGCAGAGCCGCTTTGCGGATTAACGGGGAGCATGCCTGCACGCGGCTCACCTGAGTGCCTGGAGCTTCCGAGAGCTCACTGCCTGTCGTGGGGCGTTGTTTCCCCTAAGAAGGCACACCTGCCAAGGACACGGCTCTTCTGAGCCCTCCTGGATGGGCGCTGCCCGGGGACACTTCTTTGGGTGCCCTTTCTCATTCTCCACCTCCTTCATCACCTCCTGATGTCAATATATGTCCTTCCATAAGTTAGCCAGCTGTCGATTCAGTCTTCCCAGCCCCGGACTCTCAGCCTTTGCCCCAAACTCCCCGTGCACAGTGCTTGTGACACTTGGGTGAAAGTCACAGAAAACCCAGGCTTAAACTGAAATGGGAACGTATTGTGTTGTAACTGCTGCGTTCAGGCAAGGCTTGGTCCAGCAGCTCAAACCGCGTCACCCTGTAGGAGACAGATTTCTGTCCATCGTATGGCTCTGCTTTCCGCAGTGTCAACTTTATAGGGTTTGGTGGGTAAGATTTAGCAAATAAAAATACAAGGGGCCCAGCTGGATTTTAGGTAAACTTGCTTACTTTTTTAGTAAAAGTATGTTCTAAATATTGTACGGGGTATAATTATGCTAAAAAAAATGTTCGTTGTTTGTCTGTATTTTCACTCGGCAAGCCTATGGCTTTAAGAATCCTTAGTCTCCACCTGTGCCTCACTCCACCTCCAAACACCCCCACCTCTGTTCTCCAGGCTCAGCGATCTTGATGCTAAAATAGCCAATAGTAGTTCCTGTCTCCACAGCGAGCAGAGATCCACTGTGTGGGGCATGCCATCCTGCCTCACCTGGAGATGGTGCGTTTCTACAGGGGACTGCCCAAGTGCCTTTGGGAAGAATGGCGTTTTCTGGACAAATGGACTCAAGGGAAACCGAGCTTACCGGTGTCGGGCGAGTCAGCGAGCCTGGCAGTTGGAGCCGTTCAGGCAGCACCCTTGTTTGTGACAACCGCTCACTCTTCTCCTGCCAAGGCGGCCGGATGGACCCCCCGAGCTACTCCTGCTCTTGGGACCCAGGCCTGGACGGTCAGAGCTTTCGTCCTTTCTGGCACAGAGATGGTCTAGATGTGGACATGCAACCCAAATGCACAGACGACGACACACAGGAATTCCGTGGGGATTTCTAGGAAATGCCACTGGCTTGGGGTCCAGGGGATTGGGAACTTGCACTAGGACTCCAGCTGCTGTAGGCTTCCCAACACCACGGGGCGAGACGCGGTCTGAGAGACGGCGAGAACACAGACCCTAGCGATACTCTCTGAGCTCCTGGATCCAGCTGTACCTGAAGCTAGTGCTCCCTCGACCATTCTATGACATGTTAGTGACATGAGACGCAGAGTTGCATGAGCCCTTGGCCTCGGCCAGTTGGGGTTAGGTTATCTATCTTCTGCAACTAACGATCCTACCCAATTCAACAGTTAAGGAGAACACACAGCCCACACACCCCACTGTTTAAATAGGACACGGTTTTCCACAAAAATGGACTTGTGTTTGAACTGTTGATTCTACTCCCTTCTGGATGGCTGACCTTGGGCAAGCCATTTAAACTGTCTAAGCCACAGAGAGGAAGGAAGACATGACATGAGAGACTCTCAAAGAATAAGAAAGAACTGAGGGGAGAGATGGGTGTTGGGGGGAGAGTGGGTGACGGGCACAGAGGAGGGCGCTCGTTGGATTGAGCACTGGGTGTTATATAGAAACCAATTTGACAATAAATTATTAAAAAAAAAAGATCACATTTGTCACTGAATGGAACGTGTTCAAATAGAAAATAAATTCAGTAAGAAAAAGAAAAAAAAATAAAATAAACTGTCTAAGCTTCAGTGTCCTCCTTTATAACGTTGGGTTAGATCCCACTTACTTGTTTTAAGGGGTGTTTTAAGAAGTAAAATCGTCTATGTAAGTCAAATAGTGCATACATGAACCACAGTCAGAACACTCCTGTTATTAGACGTGTATGTTATCACCACCCTTATCGATAGTAATTGGAGCATCGAGCCTGTCACCGTGAGGTGACACACGGAAGAGACACGGTCTATGCCTGGAAACTGCTCATCCTCAAATTGGGAAATAAATCATCTCTAACACATGTTGGCTTACAGACACCCACGGGGAGAAATAATGTTTGAATGGCGGAGTTCTGTGACTCTCGTAAATTAATTCAAATTGACATCTGCAAGGAAGAGGATAACGACCCAGGCCGTGTGCTCACTCGCTGCCTCTGTGCCCGAAGACGGTCATTTTGGTGGCTGGTCATGCGAAGCAAGCGCCCGCTCTGCGCGTTTCCTCGCTCACTCCTTCCCGCTCTCACGCTATCTCTGGGCGCCGCCCGTGCACCGAGCACTGTCGTAGGCACGAGGTACAGCTCACCCCCTTTCAAACAACTTCCAGCAGGAGGAAAGGGCAGAAAATAATAAGCGGACGAATCGGTCTATTCAGAAACGATAAGGCTTTACAGGAAGTGAACAGGTGGTATTATCCCATAAGGTAACGTGTGCCTTGGGTCTAGTTTCCGAGAAGCAGAGCCTGAGACACGGATTTGGGTGCGCATGACTCTTCGGGAAACACCTGTGTGTGAAATGAGGGGCAGAGACGAGCAAGAAGGTGTCTCAGGCGGAGTCTAGCCCCGGCCGATCATTGGGACCTCCCGGAGTATAAAGCACACAGCAGGGCTGTCCACCACCTGGACCCATACATCAGCCAGCCACGGGCCCTGGGCCGCCCTCAGGAGGGACACCGCCTCCCAGGTTAGGTGGCTTCTGAACGCCTTGGGTCATTCCCCAGAGCAGGCAGTCCAGCCGACAGCCGCGTGCCCTTGGCGGCCGACGCTGACAGCTGGGGGACTTGGCCGAGAGCCAACATGTCTGCACGGACAATGGGTGTTTTAAGCGAGTCTAGTAAGGGTGACTTTCCTGCGCTGGTGACACATGAAATGTCACCCACAGGAGAAGAACCGGCCGCGTTACGATCCAGGGGACTATGTTCCAGGTGAGGGAAGAAGGAGTGCAAAGGCCCAGAGGCACGAGCGAGCTCTGGGTGCTAATACAAAGGGGCCGGAGCCGAGCGAGGGGCAGAGGCGAGGTCAGAGAGGAGGACAGAATCCAGATCACGTATTTGAGGAGAATGGATGGTAGGAAAGCCGGGAAAACACCCAGGAACTGGGGAGGAGGCCACTGCGAGGGCCCAGGTGTGACGTCCGGGTTTGGAGTAGGGTGGTCGCTGTAAGGGTGGGGAAAAGCAGACGGATTCCGGAACGATTTCAGGGGTAAAGCCATTGCGGCTTCTAATAGGCTGGGCGTGTGGGACGGGAGTCGGGGAAAGGGTGTAAGACGGCTCCGTGGCTTTCCGGCCTGAGCGACACGGACAGTGTGAGTGCACTTCCTGGGTGGGGAGCACCAGGCGCCGGGCCCGGAGGGCGGGTCTCACGAGGCCGACTGCGGCCGCCCAGCAGCACCTGTGGTGTGTGTTAGGCTTCCTCGGGGAGCCATCGAAGAGGCAGCGAGCGGGGTCCCGGGATGGGAAGGCGGCGGGGAGGCCGGGCTCGGAGGCTGGAGGTGGGACGCGGAGCGTGGAATGAAGGGAAGAGGGCTTGTGCAGGGAGCCCTGGGCCACCATTTTGGGGGGCTGAGCAGGGGGGACCAAGGAGGACGGAACCCCGAGGGGCAGAGGAGAAAGGGGGAGAGGCCGAGGATGTGGACACTGGGGGCGTCAGGTGCCCGACGGGCGAGGGCCGTCCCTGTCCTGTGTTATCGCTGACAGGCGGCGACAGGAGAACGAACGGGCGGCTCCAGTCAAAGCCCGGCCACCGAGGGAGGGAGCGCTGACGGGGGGGGGGGACGCTGGCTTCTCGAGGACCCAGGACGATGGCTTCGGGAAGGGAGGAGGTCTAAGGGAGGGGGTTCCCGAGGGCGTGTGAACCCGTCTGCTCAGGCTGCGGGAACAAACAGACCGGGCGGCCGGGGCGGCGCACGCCTGTCTCAGAGCTCTGGACGGCTGGCTCCTCCCGGGGCCGCCATCGGGTCCCGTGTCCCCGCACGCACCCGGGGCTAACCTCCCCCGGCACCGCCCGGCGCTCAGGACACAGGAGAGCCTCCACAGGGACCAACGGATGAGGAGACGCGTCAGACGTGCGCGGGGACCGCGGCAGACAGTCCCGGGAGCTGCACTGTCGGGACAGGACGGGGGAGGGGAGGCGGCTGGAGCCTCGGGACCCGTGTACCCAACACGAACCCCGGGTCCCCTGCCCTCGGACCCCTGCTTCTGCGTCTCCCCCGCAGCCCCACGAGCAGGCTGCTCCTCCGCGTCTCGGCGCCGGGGCAGCGAGCCGGGCGCCTCGGAGCACAGGCTGCGTGGCGTCCTCGTGCCGGGTGCAGAGCCCGCTTCTCGTTGGTGAACGTGCCGGAACACAGCTCGGCAGTTACCGCCGCTTCGTGATGGATGGGGAGGTGCCCCAGGTGCCGCAGGAGAGAAGGCGGCGCCGTGAACTTGGGGTGGGGGGGCTGATCTGTGACTGACACTGACGGCTGGGCCAGAACGGAACACCAGCCGGCCCCGCGGGAGAGCGTGGGCCGCAGGCGCGAGGGTGCCAGAGCCATCCGACGCGCCCTGGCTTTCCAGCTGCGATCTGTCAGGTCCAATGCCGGGGCCAGGTCCCGTAGGCAGATACGCGTCTCTCCCATTGTGCGTTGCTCATCTTTCTTCCGGCCGTGACTTATCAGATGCACGTCTGCCTGAGAGGGAAGTGCCGTCGAGAGCGGGTTCCCGTAACCGAAGCTGAATGGCTGCATCAGTACCCGAAACCCGGCCCCCAGCAGTCCGGCCCGGTTTCCACGGAAATGCCCAGAACACAGGTCCCACCCGAGCTGAAGTGCGCACACGGGAGGGTCGAAGACGGCTTCCGGAAACGTGGGCATCCGGACAACCTACCGTCGAACCGGCTGCATCACCAGGCGAGGCGGCCATGCGCGTGTGCGTGGGGTGTCATCACACGCTTCCTCCGAAAACAGCCCCGGTCCCCGACCTAAGTGCCATCGAGATGACTTCCAGACACCTCTCCATCAAGTGGTGGAGAGCGATGTGTACGCGGAGGCTCTCTCTTCCGTCCCCACGAGGGCGCCACCTCCTTCCCGGTCAGACGCCACGCCGCCCAGGCGGGCGCGAGGGTGGGCGTCGGGCGAGGAGGACGGCATTCACGGCTCGGGTTAACTTGGAAAGATACCGACCTTTCGTTTCCGCGTGCAAAGGAGGCTCCGAAGTGTTCCCTCCGCGGAACGGCAAAGGCGCTTTCAAGTTCGTCCTCACCCTCGGAGCTGGGCACCTGTCAAAATGCTAGCGTCCCCTTGGAATTCATGGCAGGTAATTACAGTCACGACGAGGCCTCGCTCAGGCTTTAGAGAAGCCGTCGAAGGGACCTTCCCCGGCACCTGCTCGCTGACGGGCGGGGCGCGCTCTGCCCTGGCGGCGCCCCCGAAGGTTTCGCTGCTAGCGGCGAGGGGAGGAAGAATGCTGGCATTTTATTGAGCCGCGGACACGCACACACAAAGGCTGGGGCTTGTTTCTGGTTTTCGGAGTGCGTCTCCCCTACAGCGGCAGCTTCTAAGTAATGCAGGGAGGCTCGTTTGGAAAACAGACCGCGGCCTGTCCTGCTGGGAAGGAGCGATGTCGTCGGAGAAAACAAACAAGACGCCCAGACAACGTGCTCGCAGAAGACGGGGGTGCTCCCGTTCATGGGGGTAGGGGGATTGTCACTCTTCACCGGGAAGCCCCAAAGCTAAACGCAGGAGAAGGCTTTCCTGGAACGTTCGGCCTAGAAATCCACACTTCTCCTGGGGAAGGAGACACCTCAGGAAGGTTCTTCCTCTGCCGCGTGGGGGTGGCTGGCTGCCAGGTGTGAAACCGGCCCCGGGGATGACAGCTTCCCAAAGAGCCACGCGGCACCTTGCTGCTCCAAGCCTGGTCCTTGGAGCACCAGGGATGCCGTCCTCAGGGAACCTGCTAGAATGCAGAGTCTCAGGCCACCCGTGTGCCATTCAGTCAACCAGACCGCTAGGTCATCGGTACAGGCATCGCATCTGATAATTAGTTCTCCAGCGAGTCAGGGGACCCGGTCATCCCGGGGGGTCACTCGCCTGCTTCATTTGGTGGCTTCCCTGGAAACATGGTTAATGTTTACGTCCCTAATTTGAAATTCCACGATTTTGAGCAGCCTGGCCCCGTGGGGTTCTTCACAAACTGGGTACGTCTTCATTATTACCACACAGCCCCACCCTTGAGGGTACTGGCGTCTGACTTCTACTTCGGGGTCCAAAATGGCTTTGTTGTGCCGGCGACGGGCACCTAGTTCGCAGGCACCCGTCCTGGCCGCAGTGAAGAAAGCGCGTCCCCTCTGGCGTGAGGCCCATTGCTGCGGACTGAAGAGAGCGAACTTGAAATGCAGGCTCCCTCTGAACAACGGGGACCGGGACATAAGCCCCGACAAGAACTGGGACCATCTTGGCTCCCCTGCCCCTCCTCCCGGCGGGAACGCTTCTCTCAAACCTGCGGGCTCTTCGAGATGAGAGAAAGCAGGGCAGGGTCTGCTCTTATTTTCTTAATTTTTTTAATGTTTATTTTTAAGAGACAGAGAGAGACAGAGTGCACCAGGGGGAGGGGCAGAGAGAGAGGGAGACGCAGAATCCGAAGCAGGCTCCGGGCACCGAGCTGTCGGCACAGAGGCCGAGAGGGGGCCTGAACCCACAAAGCGCAAGATCACGACCTGAGCCAAAGTCGGTCGTCTAACCAACCGAGCCACCCAGGCGCCGCCCCAGTAACGGCATCTTTGCAATGGAATTCGTGGGGCTGGAGTTTGCAGAGGGGGGAATGAGGGGCGGTTTTCACTAGCGCGTGCAAACCGCGGGAACGTACCATCGAGTCACCCATCCCGGACACAGGACCCCCTCCTCAATTCTCTCCCAACGGCTCCGGGCGCTTCACAGGCGATGCCGGGCTGGGGCTGGTGTGACCTGACCATCCTTCAGCCATCGCCAATCCACACCCCTGACCCGTACACACACACACACACACACACACACACACACACACACACACACCACTTTTTCTTTTCTTTTTTTTTTTCTAAGTTTATTTATTTATCTTGAGAGAGAGAGTGTGTGAGAGCAGGGGAGGGGAGAGAGAGAGGGGGAGAGAGAATCCCAAGCAGGTTCTGTGCTGTCAGCGCAGAGCTTGACATGGGGCTCGAACTCACGAACCGTGAAATGTGACCTGAGCTGAAACCAAGAGCCAGATGTTTAACCAACTGAGCCACCCAGGCGCCCCTACCTTTTTCTTATGATAAAGACCAAGAGGCCCCTTCCTGGCAAGAAGATGCTATGGAGTTGTTTGATAACATAGCTATTTTTACAGTTACCCTACTTCTCAAGCAATACTAATAAAAGGGATACAAAGTATCTTTAAAAAATATTTTTTTTAATGTTTATTTTTGAGAGAGGAGAGAGACAGACAGAGCATGAGTCGGGGAGGGGCACAAACAGAGAGGGAGACACAGAATCGGAAACAGGCTCCAGGCTCTGAGCTGTCAGCACAGAGCCCGACGCGGGGCTCAAACTCAGGAACAGTGAGATCATGACCTGAGCCAAAGTCGGACGCTCAATGACTGAGCCACCCAGGTGCCCCCAAAGTATCTTTTTAAAAAAAATGTTTTAATAACTCAGAATTTTATTTTCTCTGGAACCTTAAATTAATCTTACATACATCAAAGAATCTTTTAAAAATATATTTATCGAATTGAAAGCTGAGCCTACTTGAAGAGGAGAATTACTTTTTGGCAGAAGCAGGAGCACAGGAACACCGCAGACCACGAAGGCTGCACTTGGGGATGAAGCCGGCCAGTGCGGCCGCGATGTAAGTAACTGTGTTTATTCACTACCGAGGTCAGGCTTATTCGGGGCCACTCGCCAACTCTGAACAGCGGCTAAACATACAAACCGTGTGCTCAGAAAACTTAACCGTCACCTAAGGCCGAGTTACACAAAACGATGTGTATAAGACGGGCCCGGGCAGCTCAGAGGCCGCACAACGGATACGGGATGACAAAGAGATAAAGATCCCGGGGATGGTGCTCCACGTCTGTCCACTGAGCAACTAGGCACCGGGTCCCTCGTGCGTCCCAAAAGCCACGCCTGGGATCAGGGACCTTGCGCGCCCCAGAGGCGCAGCCCTTTGCAAAGGCGTGAGCCTGACCGCTGAAAAGATTTTTCAAGGATAGGACGCTTAGGGAAATAGCGTCTAAATAACTCACTGATCATTCTTTCATGCGACACCGCGCTCCGTGTCGGTACCCACAGATAAAATGTTTGCTACCGAAGGCACCATTTTGTTAAATAGCAGCTTTTATGGGGAACTCTGTTATCAGCAACTCTGGAAATCGCAGCGCCAGTCTGCAGAGAGCACGCCAATGTTTCCCTTTCCAGATAGCTTTCAAGGACACTTAGAGAAATCTACGGAAAGTGAGCTACTTACAAGCCGGGGATTTGTGTCCCCTCTTTTGTCAACAGCGTTACGATTTGCTGTTTGTGTGGAATTATCCACTGACCTAAATCCTAGCAAGCTATCAAAATCTGCTTCCCAGATAAAGTCGTGCGGGACGGAGATACATTTATCAGGGCCAGGCACGAAGCCACTCCACGGAGGGGGCGGCTCCGCCTTCTCCCGGCGCTAGACAAGGCGACAAGGCGGGGAGTGCAAGCGCGTCGCAGCCCGCTCACACCGGTGGTTCTCGACAAGCACTCGGCGCCCATTGTTTAAAAAGTCCAGTAACAGAATCCCCGTCTCCGGGTTTGCTGCAAACTTTTAAAAAGTACAACGACACCCGATTTGTTTACCTAATGCACAGCCCCCGAGTGAAACTGACAAGGCCAGCGTGATTTATTGTTCTTACATTATGCAAACCGCACTGGATGGATCATGCCTCGTTATGCAAAATCAAAACCACTGCTATTCACTTGAGTGAGTGTCACTGCCTAAGACTTCAAGGCAAAGCAGGATCCCAAGGAGAGCCCTGGGGGAGGAGATGCTAATTTGGACCAAACGCCAGGCTCCCAAAGCCAGCAGCAACAGACCAGCAAGGAAGGGGCTTAATAACAGAAAGGTGAACCTGAAGATCTCAGATCACGCGTGGGAGGGGAAAAGGTACGTGTGTATAAAACGAAACCTTCAGAAACAAGCATGGCTTTCTGCCTTAGAAGGATTTTGTTTGTGTGCCTGTGAGTCTTCGAAAGGAGAGAGGAGTTCTCAACCAGGAGACCCAACTCGTAGAGGCATCAATGTCAAATTAGAGCCTCATCATTATTTTGAAATATTTGGTATTAAAAAAGTTCTGTTTGATCAGAGACCTGCTCAGACTGTCGCAAGACATTTCAACATTA
This sequence comes from Paradoxurus hermaphroditus, assembly GCA_004024585.1. NCBI lineage: Eukaryota > Metazoa > Chordata > Mammalia > Carnivora > Viverridae > Paradoxurus > Paradoxurus hermaphroditus. The sequence goes on from PITB01003807.1 coordinate 72,542, forward strand.
AATCTGTCAGGGAATTAAAAAAAAAAAAAAAAGATGTAGTTTCAACTCTTGTGAATTTTTGAATGCTTGTATAAAATGGTTTAAAAAAATGTTTTTTATCACTTACTCATCAATGAGGACTTTCAAGAATTTGAAAGGCGGGAGGGCCCCTGGGTGGTTCGGTTGGTTAACACCCAGCTCTCGGTTTCGGCTCAGGTTATGATCTCACAGTTTTTGAGTTCAAGCCTCGCATCGGGCTCTGCACTGACAGCGTGAAGACTGCTTGAGATTCTCTCTCTCTCTCTGCCCCTCCTGATTGCTCTCTCTTGAAATAAATAAAAAACTTAAAAAATTTTTGAAAGGCTTATTAAAAAAGATCCGATATGGCCATTTCAAGAATAAGACCAGATATTTAAGCTACGCTCAGGCAGGCAAGGTGAAGTCCCTCATTAAACGTTTAAAAGGTTGGATTCGGAAGTTATAAACAAATACCATACCCCACATGTTTCTTAATTGCTTGTATTGTATTTTTCTCATCACCATCATGTAATACGAATGCAGACACCGTTCTGCAGGGAGCCCCTCGGATGCTCCGAAGCCCCTCCCCTTTCCCCAGGGCCCCTCACGTTCCTAAGGACAGCAAACCTCGGCAAGTGCCAAGTGCAAGTCCCTCTGCCCCACTGTCTCTTGAAGCCCCGATCTCTATGCAGACAGGAACCTGTGCAGCCCTCGCTGAGGATCTGATCTCTGCCGGCCCCTCTTCCTTCTGCACCGAGAGGAGCCCAGTCACAGTGGGACAAGAGAGCCAGGAGCAGACGGGGCGGCAGAGAGAGCAGGCGGCAAACAGGGGGTCTTCCTGAAGACACAGCTGGTCTGGGGCCGGCCTGCGTCTTAGCTGCTCCCCTTTTTACACGCCGAGCCTGCCCCTCCCAAGCTCTCGACTGCATTGACAGCTATAAAAGCCAGCGAACCTGGGTTCCCCATGGACGCTAGGAGCAAACGTCTAGGGACTGTCACTCCCTGGCCTGAGAGTGACCCACAGGGGCAGGCGAGCGTGCACCCCGGGTCTCCCGGGGGTGGGGCTCTACGTCACAGACCGGCTGGGTCTCCAAGGTCAACAGAGCCCTTCCAGACCAAGCCCCAGTCCCTCGTCTGGGTCCCGGCCACGTCAGCAAACTCTGGACTTTCCAGGGCCGGAGGTATCCAACCGCATTCGGGTTCCTCCTGGAAAAGGAGACCGATGCTGCGTGAGCGAGCACCCGCAGCAGCCGGGCTTCCGGGGGCTTCGGCTCGAGGAGGAATAAAGAGAATTTTGCTTTAGAAAGGATCATGCTTGCCTCCCTGCTACGTGCTCCTGCCAGCCAGCCCCTCACTGTCTGGGTCAAGGATACACAGAGAAATTAGCAGCAGACGGGGCAGGTGTCACGGGCTTGAGCCACCAGCTTGATTTTGGACAAGTCTCTAGAGGCGGCTGGCAACGCAGCGGGCTGAGCCGGTCCCAAGGCCCCAGACGGGCAGTGTGTGCGGGGAGCAGCTCCCTCGGGGCCCGCCGCTGGCACCAAGCGGGATTCCCACCTGTGTGCCAGTTTTTACTTTTCTAAGAGAACTCAGACGTCTACCCAGGATCTTCTGTAAGATTTGCCGAGGTTAACGTTCTGGATGAAATTTAAACAAAGCCCAGTGAACAACCAAGTCGGCCTTCAGGAGGCAGCGGATTCCTAGGCGGTGGTTTCTCCGGACGATGTGATGTTGTTTAGCACGAGAAAGAAATGAGCGAGGAACCATGAAGACTCGGAGGAAGCCTCAGGGCACATCGCCGAGAGAAAGAAAGAGGCTGGTCTGAAAAGGCGGCGGGGTTCCAAAGTTATGACGTTCTGGAAAAGGCAGGGCTTAAAACGAGAGCGGGATCAGTGGGCGCTGGAGGGTGGGCGGGGAGACCTGAGGGCCGTGAGAGCGCCCTGCGTGAGACCGTAATGGGGCCACACGTCCTGATACACGTCCAAACCCGCAGAACGCCCAACACCACGGGTGACCCCTGACGGAGGCCACGGGCTCGGGCGACGATGACTCGTCAGTGTGGGTCATTGCTGTAACAGATGCCCTGTCTGGTGGGGATGCTGACAGTGAGGGAGGCTGTGCGCTTGGGGCAGAGCGCAGACAGGAAGTCTCCAGGCCTTCCCCTGAATTTTACTGGGAACCGAAGAATGTGCTAATGAAACAGTCATTTAAAAAAATGCACCGCATAGTTCAGGCACAAACATATGTGGCCCACGGGACATCGGGCTGTAGTTTTCGATCCAAAGGGAGACACTACTGCCACCTGATTGGTGTTTCAGAAAGAAACTTAGGAAACAGGATTTTCTCTTGCAGGATAATTGTCAGTCCCTAAAACTCAGAGGAGCGATAGCACAGTAAGTAAGTGTAACTCTAATGGGCCCCGGCGAAATAACAAATGTTGTGGCAAAGGATATTTTTCCCCTGCTTCCTTCGCCTCCTAAAGAAATGTTTAGGAATGAGGACTTTGCCCCTCACGTAGAGAATGCAACAGGCATTCTAGCAAAGTGTGAAACAGGGTCGCAAAGTCTGTAAGCCTGGAACAGAAGCTGTAAACAGCAGCGCAGCCACAAAAGGCTGCATTTCACGCTGTTTGGGGAAGTGGGAGGGGGGTCTGAGAATTCCTCAGCAGCTATGATCTTTAATATCTGATTTCCTTGATTTTTTTTTTTTTGGTAGAAAAACATAAAACTTAGAAAATCTTTTAGCAAGAGATCAAATAATGGGTGAGAGACAAGCCTTGAGGGGCGTCCATTCACTGGGAACCCCATCACCCCAAAACACGGAGTTTTGGGTCTCACACGTGGGAGCTGGGAAGTCCCAGAAACAGCCCCCCAGCACGGCGGGGCGACACGAAGGATGGCCTCACGTCGCACACCGCAGCCTCAGCGCCCTTCCAAGCGACACGACTTCATAACGGACAGCGCCGGATAATCCCGCTGTATCTGAAGTTAAGTACGTTAATGTAGCTCGAATTAATTTTCCCGGTGTTGAAGTGCAAATCGGCCTAATAAAAGTGACACATTGACTTTTCCAGAGAATAATGTTCGGCTTATGAGGAATGGCCGCTCAAAGGGAAATTAGCCTCAAGACAATGTTAATTACACTTTATCCATTAGTAGGAGGGTAATTGAACTGCTCATTTCACAGCAAAGAAAACCCTGCTGGCTTCATAAAGGGAGTATAGTAGTTACTGTTCTCATTAAGGCCTAAAAATGTGGCTGCAAAGACAGGGAAGGAAGTGAAATACACACCGTCTAGTGGGGAGACCAACCGTGAGAGCCATCTAGGTGAGTTCTCTCAACATCGCCAAGGTCCTCCGATTCGTAAGCAGGTACTGCAGAACAGGCACCGAAGTTGGGTGCAAGCGGCAGGAATATGAGGGCTCTGATATGTAAAGCGGGGTGTAATATCCACGACACACGCGCTTACCCCGGCTGCACACTCAGCTAACTGATTCTCGCAGATTCAATTTAAGCCAATATCACTGTGTTTACAATGCAGCTATGACACGGTGGTTGTTTTTTTCAGAGTCAAAAAAAAGAAAATCCAACGATCGATTTTTACAACAAACGTGAGTTTGCTTAGATATTTTGCTCAGTCAAGGCATATGTCCTCCTCCCCTGCATAACTCTGAGGCGTCAGCCGAGAGGAGCTCTGCCCAGGCCGCTGTGGATATGCAGCGACTTCCCAGCGGTGTGACCCTGAATTTCGTTGATGGAGAGGCATCTGTTGTGCAAATGTGGGAACAGTGTGGCTAATCTAGGTTGTGAACTCACTGGGAATAGGATGAATCTTCTCGATGCCCCAGCGGTGGGCCATCTGCTCATCGCTATCCGATTGTCTTCCGTCACTAGATAAATGGGACCATGGAGGCCCCAGCCCCGGCTCGCGTCTGCTGTGGGGGTCGGAGGCTAACAGCTCACAGCTCATGGACCTCCTGAGAACTGCCTTTGGCCAATGGCACCTGCCTCTCTTGGTGTTATCTGGAAGGTTATTCTCTCCCCCAAACCACCTCCCATGCCCGACTGATGGGGAAGACAAAAGGCCGTCTTCCTTCCTCATGAGGGCTCTGCTCGGAGGTGCCACTCACGTCCCAGGGCTCTGTCTGCGGTCAGCCCGTGGACGGACTTCTATGAGCCTTTTTCGCACTTCTTGCCCTTCCTATTTACTCCCTTCCCTCTCCCTCCTAAGAAAGCTCCCTCCAAAGCACAGAGCCCGCTCTGGATCCTCTGTCCCCTTCTCTCTCTGCCCCTTCCGTGCTCATACTCTCCAAAAATAAATAAATATTTCAAAGAAATCATTTAGACAAGAATCTGCATCCTCCTTCTAGAAAACCCAGCCCAGGACAGAGTCGGAGCCGTGAGACCTGTAACCCAGAGATCAGTTCAGAGTCAGCCAGGAGCTCAGAATTCTTGAGGCGGCGGCCGCGCCCCGACTCCTCCCTGGGCTGGATTCCAGAGGCAAGAAGGTCACCTTCAGGTGAGACTGGGAACGTGACAGCAGAGAGAACATGTCTCTTCCCCTGGGTCTGCCCCAGAGCATAAAGGAATATCGGTATGAAGATCAGGTTCAAGACAGACCAGCGCCTCTTGTCCCTCTCAGCGGCACCTCTGGTGAACGGCACGGGTGTGGCTCAGAAAGCTGGCAGTCTGCAGATGGCCGCCGTCCAGGGAAAGACCAGCGGTCACCTGGGTTGACTGACGCCCGGAGGCCAGGTGGGAAGGACCGATCTGGAGGCTCAGTGCCCTTCCCCTGAACTCAATGCATGGCTCAGTGATAAGGAAGTTCCATGGGATTTATGCTCTGCCCTAGACAAAGTGTGAGTTCAGACCTGAGATCGTCGAAGATACAGGTGGAATGCAGGGGAATTTGAAAATAAAGTCGAGAGGCAGAAAATCAGAGAAATGGACATGTCTTGCCCCCCGACTTGCTGAGATGATGTGTACCTCCAGTAGGGCCTCCAGAGCACTTAGGACTGTGGCCGCCTGCTGGATGACGTGGCCCAGAAGCACCAGCTGTGGAGGAGAAGGGGTCGAAACCGTGAGCTTCCGGGCTGGCCCTTCTCACTTGTGAGGCCAGATAGACACCCCTCGGTCAGTCACGTCTTGTGGGAGTCGTGCTACCGTTTCCGGTCCTCTGGGTCAGAACGTGTGCACTTCCCGGGGCAAGAAGACAACAAATCCTTGATTCCCGAGCCTCCTCGGAGGCTGTGTTTCCACTGGGTACCAGAGGGGACTCGTCAGGCAGGAAAAGACAGCTACGGATCTGCCACTCCTTCATTCGTTCATTCATTCATTCATTCATTCATGAACCGAACAATTATTTACTGAACATCTGCTATAACTCAGACCCTCCTCTTGGCTTTAGGCACGTGGCGGTGATAGCGACAGAAAAGGAGTCCCTCTCACAGAGATTACACCGTAGTGGGGAAGAGAGACAAGGAATAAATACATCGTCAATATAATTTCAGATGGTGACAAGCACTCTGAAAATGATGCAGTGTGTTTTCCATACACCAGACCCTCTCATGAGCGTTTACAGGACTCGGTCACTCAGCCTTCGTAAAAGCATCCTGAGGCGTGTGAAACTCCTGTCCTAATTCAATAAAAGCAGAAATAGGGAGGGACAGAGGGGTGAGAAATGTGCCCAAAGTCATCGCTAGGAAGTGGCTGGAACGTGGATGGCAATCAAGGTGGTTTGGCTTCCGCGTCCAGGGGACGATGTCAGCTGTCGCTAGCCTGGCATTATACTGTGGCCACGATACACCTGCCTGGGCACACTGTTCCTCGGCCGCGGCCAGCAGGCCAGCGTGATGCAGGTAACTAAACGTTGGACACGCGGAATGGGGAGAATGCTCAGGGACAGCCCGGGGGACCTGCAGTCTGAGGTCTAAGTGGTGGGAAGGAAATGAGTTGGTTAAGTGGAGGAGAAAATTATTCCAGGCAGAGGGAATATAGATGTGGGAACGAGCCTGGCATCTGAGCAGAACAGAAAAAGAAATCTTCATCGAACGGGCCCCCACATGCACTTACACTTCCAAACTTCCACGGGGAGGATTCTCAGCTCTAAGCCCCACCCTCCAAACTTTAGGAGCACCTCACCCTGACCGTCTTGGACAGCACGCGGGTCCCTGCGCCTCACGCGTTTGACTCCGGGCATCAGGCACCTCATACCCAAATTTTCTTGCTGTGCAGTGGGCATCCTTCCAAATCCTATTACCCGTTTTTTCTCTTCTTTCTTAAATGGGTTTATCATGCTTGCATAATTCTACAAAACCCCTTCCACTAACATGGGTTTTTTTCTAAAGCACCGAGCGCTTTTCAAAACATCTCCCTGCAAGTGGAACTGTCCTCCGCCGCACATGATAGAGAGATAAGGCCAATGCTCACGGAGGGTTACCCGGCTGGGCTTCTGTCCTCTGGAAGTCTTAGGTCACTAAACGAGATGAGACTGTTGATTACCCCACGACAGAGACAAAGTAAGCTGTCCACACAGTTTCGATTCTCTCAGTCACTGATTCCCTGCCTTGCGGGGTAGCGAGTCTCTAAAGATGGCCCCAGACATTCCCCCCTCTGTGTGCACGTGCACCATGGGGGGGGAGCGGATTCACCCCCTCCTTGAAGATGGGTCTGTCCACACAATGGAACATAGTCAGCCATGAAAAGGGTGAAACCCTGATACCTGCTACCACATGGGTTCACCCCAAAAGCACTACACCGAGAGAAAGAGGCCAGACACAGAAGGTCACATACTGTATGGGACCGTGGAGAGGAAATGTTTCCAGAAGACATACGCCCAGAGAGACAGAACTCGGACTGATGGCTGCCGCTGGAGGGACTGGAGAGCAACCACGTGATGGGTGCAGGACCTCACTTTGCGATGGTGGAGATGTTCTGGAACCAGAGAGGGGTGGTGGTCCCGTGGCGAGTGCAACTGAGCTGTTTGCTGAAATGATTAATTTTATGTCACTTGAGCCAGACTGCCTCCGCCAGTCGCCCCACCAGGATCTGCTGAGAGGAGAGGTCGGATCCAGATTTCCTCTGGCTGTGGATCCTTGTCAAGAGGATAGAACTTCACCAACCATGCTTCGTTGTGTCGTATTTATTTACTCAGAGGAGATGATTTAAAAAAAATCTGCTATTAAAGCCCACAATTCTCTTCTTGCTAATAAGAAAGGTTTATTTTTTCTTCAAAAGAACAGTTTATAGAAAACTGTGGCAACCAACCCCTGAGTCCAATTCTGGAGAGAAGTTTTCTCTAGTTTTAGGGTTCATTAGGAAGAAAACGGAACTAAAAATAAGATAACTAGAAGCAGAGTCTCAGACAGAGCAGCTTGCCACAATCCACTTGAGATCGTTATACGGGAAAAACAGCTGATGATAAACCCAGAGAGAGTGCAGAACCCAAAATATATGTGGGCATTGGTTTTTCGCATGTGGTGTTTAATAAAATTCAGAAAACATACCACCAGTGCCATATTTGAAGCTGTCCTAATCTTCTTATAGTTCAGCTGGGGTATTTTTTAGGGATGATGAGCATAATAGTCTACTGGGAATGCGACCAAGGAGGCAGGCTGGAGGGAGAGCATTGTGGGGTTATTTTCAAGAGTGAAAAAGTGGAAAGCAATTAAATGGTGAAGTGAGCTGGAGGCTAGTCACACCGAGGAACTCTGTTGTGGAGGCAAGAATGCTGCGTGTTTATCACATTGTGCCTCCTACTGGGAGCAAAGAGAAAGACTTCCGGGTCTCCCTGGCTCTCAGGCCGGGGTGGGCGATGGCATGCTGGCACCTGGGAAAGAGAACAGGGCGGGAAGCACTCTTTCTGCCTGAAGGCAGCGAAGGGCAAGATAACGCCCCTCGAACCAGATCTTGGGAGCCTGAAGACCGTCTCTCATAAAGGAACCTGGGCTCCTTGGAGAAGCGGCAGGCTCCAGCGTAGGACAGGGAAGGGACAGGAGAGTCTGAGAACTCTTAGGGTGGCAGAAAAATAAGGAAATACACAAAAGAGTGTTTTTGCACCCTGGTGGGAAATGGGAGCCAACGAGGCATTCCACAAGGACAGATCTGGGACGATTTGTGCAAGAAAATAAATAATGATGGCAAAGGATTACAATCCGCAGAATAGAGCAAATATCTATGTGTCTGTCACTGCTATCAATACATAATTGAAGGAATAAAAGAATTCCAACCAACAAACAGAAGGAATGATGGGAATACAAGATCGCCATTTGGCAGACACCATGGGGATGACCGGTTCAGAATCGAATTGTCAAGGGAGGCTGAGATTTGTGGGCAAAGCATGACCATTAACAGGATATTTACCTAGTCTCCGTGCATCCCTGCGCTTACTTAATATGCAGGGGAGGCCGGACGCATCACGGTTGATGAATCTGGATGATGCCACTTTAACCAAAGCTCAGAGCCAACCTCCCCTGAAACAGGCTGTGCCGATGAGATGATGTCACATGACACTGACACGAGACCGAAAGTCACAGCGTAGTTTCCATGATCTTCATGCCCAAACAGTGTAACCTGAATCTAACATCAGGTCACACCAGCCAAACCCAAACTGGGGAGCATTCTACAAAATAACTGGCCAGAACTCACGGAAAGTGGCAAGGCCATGGACAACCCAGCCAGCATAAGGAATCGTCCCAGGAGACGTGGCATCCATCTCCAGTGTGTGGCCCCGACTGGATCGCCCTCGCCAGGAAAGGGCCTTTGTGCGCCAGCTGGCAGGATTTGGATAGATCTGTATTTATCATTAGTTTTGTGTCTGTGTTTACTTTCCGGTGTTGACCATGGCATTGTGTTTCTGTAACACGTTAGCATGTGGTGAGGCTTAATCAAGGGACTCTGGGAATTCTTCCTATTTTGCTGGCTATGAACATAGTTTTAAGCTTAAACTTGTCTCAAAACGAAATGTTAACAAATAGAAGCCGATGTATTTCCTCCGCCTCTCCCTCTCCCTCCCATGTTAATTTTGGAAGCCATGCACCGAGGCGGGAGCATCACGAAATGGAAAATGTCTGGGTCCCTGAGTCACTGGCTGAGGAAGCACCGGTGCCAAACTGAAGTTAACTTTGCACGGGTGAGAGAGAGACTTCTGTCGTGCGGGCACACGGAGCTTTCAAAGAATAGCTGCTGCAGCAGTGTGTAACCTACCCCGTTCTGATGAAGGCAATTAGGGGGCAGTGAATAGAAATCGCTAGTTCTATGTGGACAGGCACGTGTAGATTTCTAGAAACGCTATCGGTTAAGGAAAAAGTAAGCTGACGAACCATGGCCACAGAATGAAACCTTCTATGTAACATCATGAAAGTCGAACGCAGCATTTGTGTTTGCAGGGACGTGTGTATAAAAGCACAGAAAAAGCTCGAGCAAGATACTCAACGTGAGACAGAGGTCATTTCCGGCGAGGGCAGAAGGCCGCAGGATGTGGGGTGGACCTTATCGGTAATATTTCAGAACCGACGATACATTCAGGAATCATTTTTGTAATTAAAATTCACAATAAAAGCAGGCAGTCTGTTAAGCTGTTGACCTCGACTAAATGATTTGTAAACCCACGGCAAAGATACATTTTCATTACAGACATCATTAATTTGGCAGGGCCAGATTCTCGGTTTACTGTCTAATGAAATTGCATTTCCCCAGAGGATTAAGTCCCAGACTCAGAGCTGAAGGCAGAAATTGCATAAAGTTCATTACTCCTAACATTTTCCTTAAATTGTCCATAAAGTACAGGGTAGGTGGTTTCCTGTATCCAACGCAGGACAGGGGTTTTCACGGCCTGAATGTCAAGGGCACTGAGGTACACTAAAGAGAGAGGCCAAATGCCAGCAGCAGGCGTCCGGGCAAAAGCTTTCCACTTTTAAGTCAAGTACAAAATCCCTGTCAATCCCTGGAGTGTGCCCAGAGAACCCTGCCTGCGTGATTTCTTCTGTTCTAATATTATGCCAGCTTTAATGCATGCTAACAGATGTGTCTCCTGTTGGGGAATTAAGTAAAATAAGGAGGTTGCGTCTTCCCGGGGTTCGTTCCTAAAGACAGTCCAAACGGTATGGCAATCGCGGTGCATCTTTGCTTTACGAGACTTTCGTAAAGGTGACGGTGCCTTGTCTATAACCTTTCCTGCCAAGGGTCTCAAATATTACAATTCTTTTGTTTTGTTTGTACCCTTGACGACTTTCTGTCTAAACCTGAGCTACCAAAGTACAACTGGGATGGCAAACGCTCGGTGAGATGCTCGCTCACGACTGCCGTATGACAGGACACGGGCAATGGAGGAAGCTGCCTAGTGCAAAGCGGGGCACAGGCTACAGAATCGGAATCTGAGGTCTCCTGCAGGTTGCTTCTGACTTGGGGTCCCTCTGGGGTCGTGGGAGGGTGGCAAGGAGGAGAAGCGCTTGGGAATGACCACGAGGCCACTGTAGGGCAGTGATCCCTGGCCTCAGTGGAAGCGGGGAGGCCGGGGGCCGCCCAAGCAGGCATTGCATCGATGGGAGAAGGCGAGGTGCTGGCTACAGGGAATCAGAAAGACAGAGTGAAGGGGTCTGTAGAGGCCACGCGAGCAGCCACGAGGTCATGGGGGCTGGGGAGGCAGGTTTCCAGCGTGAGCCCACAGCATGCCTGTGGTGGGAGGCGTCCTACGGATCAGCGCCTGCCCACCACGTGGGAACGCTGACGGCCTCGAGGCGGAAGAACGTTGATCAGGGACAGCGCTCCCGTCTGTCGGCCCTATTGCATTCTTTCTGTGATTCGGCAAAATCGACTCCTTCTCATCCACAAAAAGACTTCTCCATCTTCCTTCCTGTTGCATGGATAGAAAGCTTGGCTCCCGTAAAGACACCTCCTCTCCCATTTCCACAACGTAGCCCTACTGCCGTCAGCAGAGCGGCGATGGAAGAACCCATCGTCTTACTCCTTACACCTTACTCAGGTGGCCTGCCTGAACGTGGCCAATAATGAACACCGGAGCAGCCAGAGATCCCGGGGGAAAAGAGGGAGCCGGGGGAGCCCCTCGCTGCCGGCCGGATCGCACCCGTGAGAGCAAATGAAATCAACCCATCCCGTAAGGAGAGCCCTTTAACTAGGGGAGGGCCAGGGCTAATCAAAGGAAGGCAGCCTAGCACACCTGAACCCAGCTCTTGATCATCTCAATTCCAGCCTTGGTCTCTGGCTCCAAGTATCCCGCCACCAAGTGTCATTGGTGTAGACGGACATGGATAACGCAAGTCTCACCGCCCGGAGAATCCACTTGATGTGTGAGGTGCGTGAAGACGTTACTTTTACTAATACACCACAGACGGCTGACGGTGCCATTGTGTGAGACGAGACGCTGAGAACAGAGCGTGGAGAAGAAGGGAGAAGAGGGAGGGAAATATTGTTTCCTGTCTTTGGATTTCCAAAAGCCTGCGCCATAAGACCACAGGCAATGTCGAGGTTTGAGGGACTACGTGGTCAGTAATGGCAAGAGTTCCTTAACTTCTGGATCCTGCCTCTTCCAACCAACAGGAAGGAAGGTGGCCAGCGGGGTCGTGGAGATGACTTGCGGGCTCTCGCACGAAGCCTCGGTCATCTGCCCCCCAGGACAGGCTACGCAGAGAGGGGACCGGTGAAGGAGGAGCCCTGTCATCTACTTCCCGAGGAGGGCTCCCAGGGACGCAGAGTGTCTGTGGAGAGACGGACTGCCCGAGACTTCGCGAGGCTGGAAGAGCTTCACAGAGCATCTTGGAGACACGCTGGACCCTGGGTGCCAGGAGTGGCTTGGGAGTGCCACCATGTCCTTGGAACTGAAAAGATGCTCCTAAGGTAGGTGGGGGAAAGTTCTCAAGGTGGCTTGTGTGCAGTGGGCTTTCCTGGGCCAGGGGTAAAAGCCGGTGGGGCGATCTCGGAAGACGCCTGCACGAACACATTACATACAATCAAATGTTTCCCCCTATACGCTCTGGAAACGTATCCGAGGGCTTCCCAGTACGTAAACACAACCCAGAAGAAGGGGAGGCATCTCTCACAGAGATAGAGATTCAGTTTGTGACAATGAGCCTGGCAGAACATGGAAACTTAAACCAAGAAATTGAGTTATTGTAAAGTAATAAAAGTATTTGGCTTTCGAAGCTGTGCGCATAGCTCAGGACACCATTCCACGCATGGATCTTGAACAAGCATGTAATTAGAATATTGCGAATTATATGAGTGACATTCATTGCTTCCAACTTGGAACACACTTCAAGACCCCCAATGCCCCGAATGCAAATGACGGGCAATCGAGGGCTGGCAGGTCTTCATGCCTACTTCCTAATCTGGAAAACAAGGTCGTTAAAGAAGATATTTTATAAAGTGAAACAGTACAGGGAGGCTGATCATAAAACCATCAGCTGCCTGCCATGTGTGGCTGACGCGGGGCTCAAACAAGGAAGGCGCTAGAACGTGTGCAGACCGACAGCGCAGCCGTGGCCAGTCCAGAGCCTCGCCTGCCTCTAGGTGCAGGCCTGGAACAGGGGGCGGAGGCAGGGAGAGAGAGGGAGGCTGTGTTTTTTTTTTGTTTGTTTGTTTGTTTTTTTTAAGATTTACTTTTGAGAAAGAGACAGAGTGCTCGAGGGGGAGGGGCGGAGAGAGAAGGATGCACAGAATTGGAAGCAGGCTCCAGGCTCTGAGTTGTCAGCATAGAGCCTGACATGGAGCTCAAACTCATGAGCCATGAGTTTGTGACCTGATTCAAAGACGGATGTCCAACCAACCGAGCCACCCAGGTGCCCCGAGTCTGTTTTTTATGAGTTTTTAGCCCATCTTCCTGTTTCCAACGCTGTCTCGCACTTCCGATTTCCAAGATACCTGGAACCCCCAAGTCCTACACATTTTTTCTTTTCTTTTCCTTTGAAATCAATATGTGCCGTACCCCCTCCCCCCACCCCCTGTCTTCTGCAGGGGGCGGGCTGCCTCCGCTCTGCTAACTCAGCCCCCACTGGACCGTCCTCTTCCCATCTTTCAATATTTTGTTGAAATCTCTTCTAGGACTGTTTATCTTTTTATTCCGCTTGATGAGAGTTTGGGGGGAAAAATACTGCTGTGATGGGTAATTTTATGTGTCAGCTTGGTTGAGACCCAAGGTGCCTGGATATTTGGTCAAACATATCCTGGGTGTTTGGGGATGAGATTAACAGTTAGAGCAGAATGTTCTCCATAATGTGGGAGCGTCTCATCCAACCAGTTGAAGGCCTGGATCGAACACTATGATTGGCTTCCCTGGCACAAGAGAGAATATATACAATTCCAGCTGGTCTATATACCAAGAGATATCTGATGGGGCCCGTTGCTCCGAGGTGCCCTAAGACGCCCATAAATACAGGTCAACAGTGCCTCCACGGACGTCCGGCTTCGGCAGGAACGACTGTCTTTGACTGTTTCTTATGTACCAGGAGAACTTGAACACATCATCTCATTTCATCCCCGCAGTGGTGCTGCGGAGAGGCGCCTGGAGCGGGCGAGTGGCTTGCAAAGGAAAAATGGCAGTAAAGGTATTCTTTTTATTAAAAAATGTCTCTATGGTGTTACTGAAGTATAATTGGCACATAAAACTGTACTATATTTAAAGCACACGATGTGATGATTTTGTATACACGTACATGATGAAGTGATTACCACAATCAAATTAAGACACCTATCACCTCATGTCGTTTCTTTTTTAACTTAATTTTTTTCCATGAAAATATTTAAGATCTGCTGTCTTAGCAGAGGTCAGATGCGCAAGGCGGTCTTGTTAAGTATGCTCCTGTGCTGTCCAGCACACCCTCAGAACCTACTCAACTCACAACTGGAAGTGTTTCCCTTTGCTTGACATCTGATTTCTCCACCCCCAGCCCCTGGCAAGCACCACTCCACGCTTTCTATGACCTTATTTATTTATTTTTTTTGATTCCACAAATAAGTGATACCATACAGTATTTGTCTTTCTCTGTCTGGCTCATTTCACATAGTATAATGCCCTTGGAGGGAATGCAAGTCGGTAGAGCCATTATGGAAAACAGTATTGGAGTTTCCTCCAAAAAAAACAGAAACAGAATTCCCCTATGATCTAGCCATCCATCCACTTTGGGGCATATATACAAAGGAAATGGAATTGGGATCTTGAAGACATATTTGCATTCTATGTTTATAGCAGCATTACTGACGATAGCCAAGATACGGAAACGACCTACGAGTCCGTCAACGTAAGAATGGATAAAGAAATTGTGGAGTTGTGCGTGTGCGCACGTGCACGTGCACACACGCATGCACACACACAGAGGAATTACTCAGCCATGAGAAAGAAGGAGATCCCTCATTTGTGACCACAGAACGGGAACTGTAAGCTAAGCACAGAGCCCACTACAACAGAGATACCTCCCTCAAGCACCTTTACGTTCTGTTCTAGAAGGAACACGATGTCCTTGGCAGCAAAGAATCCCTGTGTCATGTCCTTTGTCTTCCTGCTTTTCACAGCCATGCAGCACGGTCAGCGGACAAGTGTTAGACGCTCCCAGACTATACTCCTATTTCTACCTTGGAGTCCCAGGAGGATCTAGGTGAAGCCTAGGAGCGCCTGGGTGGCTCAGTCGGTTAAGTATCTGACTCTTGGTTTTGGCTCAGGTCCATCACCTCATGGTTTCACAGGTTCAAGCCCCATGTCAGGCTTTGCACCAAGAGGGTGGAGCCTGCTTAGGATTCCCCCCACCTCTCCCTGCCCTCTGCCCCTTCCCCACTCATGCTGTCTCTGTCTCGCTCAAAATAAATAAGTCAATTTTAGATGAAGGATGTTAACTCTTCTCTTCTGTGCCCGACACCTCCCTCCCCACAGTGCACTAATATCCTAGGTGTGTGGGGGCCCTTTAAGGCATCTAAGAGAGAAAGTTTACCTGGTTCTTCTGAATGAACCACAAATCACTGCTCAGCTTATGTTCTGCAGAGCCTGGAGCAAGGGTTATGTGCCAAGAACATGCTTGGAGCGGGAGCCCGGGAGCAGCGGTACAGGAGAAGGTGTGGGGTGGTGCGAGCACAGGGCTGAGGGGGCCAGTGTTTGGTATCAAGCATGATGAATCGGTTGACTTTGCCGGACTGTACTCCAGGAACATGTCTCAGAACGCGTTGTGGAGGACTTCATCCCCTGGTGTCCGTCTTTTGCCAGTCAAAGCTGTGCCCTGAAGGGTCCTAATTCTTCTTTGCTTCAGGGTAGCATGTGTGTGCTTCTCCGGAAAAATCTTCATTCTGAAGTGAACACGAGAGACCTAAGGCAGGACAGCAAGGGCTTGAGGTCGGACACTGTCTCCTGTGCAGAGAAAAGTCGCTGGAGTCAGAGTCTGATGCTACAGTGGCCGCCGGGTCTGGAAAGCCGGCCCAACACCTGGAACCAGGTAGGGCTGAGAAGATCTGAAATGGCCCACCCACATGTCCAATACCATTTCTTCAGTCCAGTTCTTTTCTCCTGCCCTCCAAAGGCCCCCTGGGTGATTGGGGCCTGGCTAAATCCTACAGTGGGCGCAGGGCAAGGCATTTGCTCCAAGCAGCAAGAGGGGACTTTGGATAGTTTCACCAATGCAGGGATTTACCGGGAGGATACTGGGTAGACGCCAGATTCAAAAGCACGATCAAGAGGCAGGTCTCCAGACGGGCAGGAGCTTGTACGTGAGGGGCCTCTGCAGCAGGTTAGTGACTCCGCCTCTGCAGAGACACAGCTCCCAAGCATTTTGGGGTCAAAGGCTCTCCTTTCAAGTTGAAAATTCTTCAGGGAGAGTCTGGTTGGTTTGGCTTGTGTGGGTGTTTCCACGCCTCCGTCCCTCGGGGGAGGCCACAGAATCATGGCAGGTGAAAGGTGTGCCTGTCGGAACCTCGCATCAGTCTCGAGAAGCTAGGTTACTCTGCAAAACCAAACACTCCCATCATCTGGTTCATGCTTCATACTTGTCACAAGTTGGCCAGGCTCGGCTCTCCAAGACTGTCCACTGGGGGCCCCGATGACGGTACAGCCGGCATGTTGAACAGCCTTGGACACTGAGCCAGAGAGAAAGGTCGCTCTGGAATTTTCTGAATTGGTAATGAAAGATTCTTTAGGAAGAACGGGTCGTTTGACTCCATCCAACCACAAAGGGAAGAGGAAAGATTGCCGTGTCATTGCCGGAAGTGAGGAGTCATAGAAGCCTTGGCCCAACTACGTTAAGCGATACCACAGTATCGCTTCTGGATTGTTTCCCAGTGGAAGGTGAAAGAGGCACTAGGCAGACCAAACAACCAATGGCTGTTACAAGCGATAAGACTGACGTATATCATAATTCTAGAGCTCACGGAAACCAACGGTTTACCAAGTTACGGTCCTACGTTTAATTGGTGGCAAAGCCGGGACCAGACCCTAGGTAACTGCCGAGTACATTTTCTCCATTATGTGCACCTGTTCTGAAATGCTCCCGTGGACCCAGTGTTAGTGTGGGGCTTAATAAGGACATGGTCAGTCTTGACGTAACTGGATGACTTTCTGCCATTCCAACCAGTTTTTCTAACTTTGGCATCACAACCTTCACTTCCCCTGAGAGAACAAAATTCACTTCGCTTTCCAGCCAAGCACTTCAGAGTCTTCAGAGGTGGATATGTGACTTAGGTGTGGCCCGCCAGAGCCAAATGGTGCAGACACGACATCTGAATGAGTCCGTAAGAACCAATGAAAGGCCATGGCTGGGGCTCTTGGGAGACAGGTCTGCACGGACTGTGAGTGACAAAAATGACGTGGGCCTGGAGATCCTGGCGTCAGCCTGTGCCAGGTGACAAACACAGGGGAATCCTGGGCGACATGCTGAAAACAGCAAAACTGGTCCTTATGGTACTGTCCGAACTTCTGGATCAAGCTGTACCTGATGAAGTCTAAACGCAGGATCTTTCTGATGAAAGTCAAATAAATAAGTCTTTTCTGTTTCACTCAACTGAACTGGGTTTTCCTCCACTTGCAACAAAGAGTTTTAACAATTTCACACTTGACGGATGTGTCTCCGAAGCACATTCTGGTCCCAACCATTTAAGGACTCATTGGAAGTCCTTAAAGCTAGGAAAGCTGGGAAGCCTTTGAAAGTATTTTGTGTGTAACAACTCATGGCCGTCTCCTCTACCCCACCTCCCATCAAATAGAACAAACGTTTTTTTGTTTGTTGGTTATTTTGGGTTTTTTTTTGTTGTTTTGTTTTTTTTGTTTGTTTGTTTTTTTTTTTTTGTAACTCTTGGGACTAATGTGCACACTATTATATAAAATATATAAAATATCATTTTCTCTTCTTCCTTAGTAGCTGACTTAATTCACTGCTGAAACAAGGGGGAAGTGGCCTCGGCATCTCCCCCAGACGTCCTTCAGGACAGTCCACAGTGGTGCTAAAGGAGAGGAAGCTGCGACCTCTATACGCCTCTCAGGCTGTAGAGTTAAACGGGTTTCTGCAGTGAACGATCTCGCGCTGACTGCCCTCTGATAGGCCCGATCGTCTCCGTAGGCAAACTTCAAATCTCACGTGCTTTCCTAACGCTTTCGAAATCCGAAATTAGTCAAACATACAAAGATCGCTTCAGCGCTTTAAAGGTGGATGAAAAAGGGTGAGATGCGGAGACAAAAAAACAAAACCTCACACCTTTTCTCCTGCGAGTCCCTGCACATTTGGAGCTTGGCCACAAAGAAGATTCATAAAATAATGACTGCTGTAATAGGCCTTTCAAAGCGTGCCGGGAGCCAAGTCGTCTTAGAGGAGATGGGAACGCCGGAGCCAGCGGCTTAATAAAGACGCAGGAGTGTGCCATCTGAATCCGATACTCCCAAGGCCAGCCAATGCGCAGAGAAGCTATTAACCTGCGGAGCCAGGCACGTTGCCAAAGAGCTCCCCTAGAAAAGGAGAGAGCTCTGAGCCGTAAAAACGGGAGTGCCATTGATCCATTAAGGTAAAAAGGTATTCGATTCTGCTTAGTCGCCAGGGTGGCTTGGGCAGGAAGAACATGACGACCGGCCATCAACGGGCACCCGCCTAAGTCAAGAGCTCCTATCCATGCCACCTGCCTGTTAGGTCCTTGTTTGGGTTTCCTGTTGCCATGGTAGCACATGACCATGAACCTAGTGGCTAAGACAGCACCCACCTATTGGCTCTCACTTTTGGAGCTAAGAGTCCAAAATCAGGGTGTCGGCAGGGTCTGTTCTTGCCGAGGCTTCAGGACAGAATCTGTCTCCTTGCCTTCTCAGACTCCTGGAGGCCACCTGCATTGCGCTGCTGTGGCCCCTTTCTAGCACCTGTCCCATCTGTCACTTCCCTGTTGCCTCTTTATCCTCAGGCGTCCAGCTGACCGTCAGTTCTTCCTCTGAGCGTTCCTCACAGAAGGCCACATGTGGTCGCACGCACACAGGAGGTGAGGACAACCTCCTCGAAAAGCCCCATTTGCCACCAGAGGTGACGTTCGCAGGGTCCGGAATTTGGGATGTGGGCATCCTGGGGGGCCGTTATTTACCCGTATGGTCTTCGGAACAGAAGATGGAAACAAGGCTTGAGCTCTCCTGTCGGCTGTGCCGTTTATTCCAACCTCTCGGTAACGCACAGCCTTTCCCAGACTTCGGTGCACCTGGTGCCTGGGTTGTCACCATCCGGATCCTCTCTCGTGTGTGTGCACAGCGCGCACGGCCATACGGAGCTGCGGGTGCCAGGGGAGATCCGGCCGACCGTCCGCCCTGCCTCCCGACGCTGGTTCAGAAAATGCTGAGGAAGACCTTGTCGGGAATGTTTAACGAAAAGAGGCCCATAGAGGAGACTCAAGTGTCCGTGGTAACTCCTTCCCCCTAAAACTTGCTTACAAAGCATGTGCATTCTTCGTATTTTCCAGATTGAGAACCGATAGATGCACAGTCGGACTGGCATCTGACCCCTTCACCTGTGTGTGGAATGACCGCGGCAGCAGGCCCGGCCACCACCGTCCGCGAGCGGGACGGGGAGCACCGACCGGGCACTCGTGTCGTACTGGGCACGGTGCTAGGTGCTCGGAGGCATTACTTCATTCAATCCGCTCTCCTGGCCAAGCCCAGCGGGTGGGGAATCACTGACTCATTTTCCAGAGAGGAAACCAAGGTTTTGGGAGGTTGAATAATATGCCCATGCCCAGAGCTGGCGAAGGACAGACACAGGATTCGCTCTCACCTCGGTCTGATCCCCAGGCTCTGCCTCTCGAGCACCACATTCTCTTGTTGCAGAGGACGACGCTGCCAGTGGGGAGCATAATATTTTAGGAGGTACGCTGGAAAAGACCATCGCGGCACCAATACGCCCAAGGAACTACCAATTCTTCCTTTTGCCCAGCATCCACGGAATCTATCCAAAGGTCATGAACTGCAGCAACTGTGAATCCTGGCAGACGCCAGGGCTCCAAAGACTTTGCTGAAGCGAAGTCAGAACAGGACCGGCCATCCCATCGGGCTCGTGGGTCCCATCTCCCAAGGCCGGGCCGGGATGTGTCCGAGAAGGGCTCTGCTCCTGGCAGACGGCACCATGCACCTGTTCTCACCACCACCTACGTGTGGCTCAGCAGCCGATGCTCAGCTCCAGGCTGTGGGTCTGCAGGGCGGCCAGGCTCAGAGGGTCCCCAGCACTCAGCTCTGGGCCGGGGTCAGGTCTGCTCCACTCTCCCAACCCTCCGGGACCAGCAGACAATGGGCATGTTGTCCTCCTAACGATGGGAGAAGCACAAGAGGGCAGCCCCGACCACCTAAGGCCATTTCCGGCATCTGCTCTCTGTGCTTGCCACCATCGCCTTGTCCAAAGCAAGTCACATGGCCAAGCTCAAAGTCAACGGAGAAGAGGTGGTTCCACCTTCCCGGAGGCGGAGGCATGGACGCAGCCCGGAGAACCAGGACCCCGGCACAGCCCACGACACACCGCTTACTTCTGGTTCTGTCTTCCCGACTGCGAGCCCCGCCCTTGTGCCTCGGCTTCAGGGGAGGAAGAAGCGAGGACTAAACCCCGGTGTCTTCTACCTCCTACTCCCTACACGGTGGCTGCTGGTGATCTTTACAAGTGTGAACTCTCTGCAGCCGAGATAAAATTCAAATTCCAGATCCTACCCTTCAAGTTCCCATATTCTCCAAGGCCTGCCAACCCACCCGACCTCATGTTCAAACTCGCTCCTCTCCTCGTCTGCTGTGCTGGGACCTCGGGGCCTCCACACCACCGGCCTCTGTGCTACTCGGGGAGACCGCTGCTCAGGGCCCGCCTCCGGCACACACCCTCCCACACCCACCAGTAACTCAGCTGTTCTTAGCGTCTTATTACTCGGGGACGGCCAGGCCCTCCCACAGAAGGCAGAGAAGGGGCCGTAACAGAACCTTAGGAGCCCGGCTCACCACTCTGCCCCCCACACGGAGCACAGTGTCCGCTTCCGTCAATGGTTCCTGAGCCATGTGTTGAGTTATGATAATGACCAAGCAAGGAGTCATGAACAAGACACTCATACATGGTCCAGAATGTTGGAGAAAGGGAGGCTGTGTAGACACGACACTACCCACGTCTAAAGAAGGGTCCTCTGAATACGAGCCCATCGCCCACTTCGGCACACTGGGGCGTGCATCTCTGATATTTGGGAAATGTTAGGCCGACTGAGTTTCCGAGAGTCCAAGGGCCACTGTCTCCCCTGAGGCTCGGCCAAGGGTCTCGAGTCGCCCCCACGCAGCGGGACATCGAGTTACGGGTGAGTAGGAATTGGGCAAGAACGTGTGCACAGCCGAAGCGGCGTCCGCAGAGCTGAAGGGAGGCAGTGTGGCGAGTCTGGAGCCAGACTGTCTCGGTAGCTAGTGTTCCGGACAGGTTCCTGGGCTCTCTTGACCTCCGTTTCGCTATGATTCAAGTGGGGACCATGACAGTACCTTCCTCACAGGTGATCGAGATTAAACGGGTTAGTTTGTGCAAAGCCCTCTGTGCGCCGTGGTCGGGTACAGAGTAAGCGGTCCATCTGGGTTGGCTATTATTAGTATAAATAAATATTAATTTGGATCAAATTGTAGTTGCAAAGCAGAGAGAGAAAGAAAAAAAAGTCATAATCAGAGTTGTTAAATAACACTTGTTATAATTTCCCTGTGGTGCCTTCTCAAAATAAGGTCTTCTGTAAATGCCACTTCAAATCTCGGAGCTCGGCGGCTCACCCACCAGCCAGCTGTCGGGAACGGGCCTGGCTCACAGAAGCCGCTCCGGGCAGCCATTTCTTCTTCTCTGACAACGCGATCTCAGGGTTACCCGGTAGAAAAGTTACACGGCTGATTATAACCACGGCGCAAACAAGACCTGGGATTTACATAACGCCTCAGTTACCAAAAACTAAAAAGCACAGCTAAGTGTGGAAGCCATATTTGTACCCACAACAGCCGTGCAAAATGGGGAGTTTGGTAAATTACCCCACTGGCAGATAAAGAAGGGGGAGAGGAAATCGGAGAACTAGTTCAGGGCCACCCAGTGTAGAAGTGTATACAATCGCTTATAGAATCAATCGAGCGAGTAAGATCGACTGCATTCTGCAGGACGAGGACAGCCGGGTACTGCCGTGGCTGGAGCAAGCAGGCCTCCGCGAGCCAACCGGACCCCACGGAGAAGAAATCTGCGGAACACAGCAGTATGTCAATGCCCGAGTGGGGGAATCCGACTGTTAGTTATGGGTCCGAGGGGCCCCGCTGCGGGGAAGCCTGCTAACCGTGGTTCACCCAGCATCCGACATGCCTCACAGAGCATTTTTAAAATATAAAATCAATAGTGTTCGGAGTGCCGGTGTGGCGTGGATCGC
The DNA here is from genome assembly GCA_004024585.1 of Paradoxurus hermaphroditus. Lineage (NCBI taxonomy): Eukaryota > Metazoa > Chordata > Mammalia > Carnivora > Viverridae > Paradoxurus > Paradoxurus hermaphroditus. Next base: position 94,384 of record PITB01003807.1, read on the forward strand.
CTGGTGGGGAAAGGCTGAGCTGGGGAAATCACGGTGCAGAGAGGAATGAGAGGTGCAAATGAGAAGCCCAGGTCAGGCGAGTGCGCACGAGTGAGCACCCCACTGGGCGAGGAGAAGACTGGAAGGCGGGCAGCTCTAAGCGTCAGCTGAGGGACAGGTAGATCCGGAAAGAGGCAGTTTCTGGGGATTCCGTGAGCCTTTAACTCAAGTTCAAATACTTTAAAACTTGAAAGATAGAAGCAACACAGGACAATGAGGAAAAAGACTACCCAGGATTCTTTTTTTTTTTCCTAAGCAAATTTAGCAGTTCCAAATTCGACTCGTGACATTCTTAGAGGTACTATTTAAATTTCTTTTAAAATTTGTGCTACTAGTTTGCAAATGGTCATGTATGTTAATGCAGAAAGACTTCAGAGAGTTTCTGGAATGAAGGAGAAACTTGCAAACACCATGGGAGGGACAGAACTCATAGACGGACCGTAACCAGAGGGGCTCAGGACAGGACCCCTATTGTTCCTATCACCACGGCCCCCGTGAAAACACCACAGCCTCCTTAACCTTTGGCGTTGGGCTCAGCTGCTCATGGAATCCCAGAGATTTTTCTTGGAGCAATGAACCTATGACTTACAGGAGGTTCATAACCTTAACCCTCCTATGTCCCCAGCGCCTCAAACTTTTCATTTCCAAACTTAAACTCTTGCTTTCCCCTTGGAACCATGCCGTCCCCATCTTGGCCTGCTATGGATACGGCACCCTGCATTTCTACTTGTCTGAAACCAGACAGACAGACAGACAGACCCCCGCCAGCGAGCCCTTTCCTTCTTGCAGTGCCCACAAGGGCGCGCCGGCTCCTCTCTGGGGTTCTTCCTCAGAATCACAACCCGGGACGTCCGGGCTCTGCCCTCTTCCCTCTGCCCCTCTGCCATCGTTCCTCAGCTGCCCTGCAAAATGGGCTGTGGTCTTGCTCTCCTCCATTGTGATCTCCACACGCCCAACTGCTTTTAACACCACAAAACACACACATACTTTATTTCCTGGAGGGCACTCCCCGAGTTCTAGCCCTCACACTTGGAACAAAATCCAGACACCAACTCTCCTTGAGATGCTGCTCTCTGGCTCGAATCCCGGCCACACTGGCTGCATTGAGTCCTTTGAGCCCACGCGTAGAAGGGACCTGTGGTGCCTGTGTCCCTGCGTTTCGTGCCCCTGGCATTTCTTCGTCCTTTGAGCCTCATTTAAAGAACACCTCCCTGACACAGATCTGCTCTGATCTTGCAAACTAAGTATCGCTTTTTCTTAACCCTCAACTCTCTGTCACCATATTCTGCTTGATATCTTTAGAGCATGTTGTCTGATGCCTGTAATTTCTACTTACTTATTTATTTACCTGCTCGTTATCCAGCTCCTACATCTTTACTGTCACGGGGTATCTATGGCTGTTTTACTTGCCAAATCTTACACTTTGCCTGAAACATTCCAGGCACAAGCACGCAATATATATATATATATACACATACATATATATATGTTTTACACCTATATGCACACATGTACATACAAATATATATGTAAGTATCTATTTATCGATCTGTCTTTTAGAATAGATGCAAAAATGAATGAATGAGGAAAACTCCAAAAAGGATTCTTTACAACGAAAGAATATAATTCGAACGCGTGGTACGTTATGGAAATAACCTGCAAAGCATCCCAGACAGGCCGATTCCTTACTTGATTCCCTTCCACATCTCCACCGCGGCAGCCGCTCGGGCCAGCGTCTCAGAACGTGAGCAGGACCTGCTGTCTATCGCCTTGCCTTTAAAACCCTCGATGACCCGTTGCCCCGTTCAGAAATCAGAGGTCAAAGGCAGCGACAAGATGAAAGCAGATCGTCTCCTCGTTAATCTCGATGAAGGATGACACGGGATAAACAGCGCCCAGCACTGATGTGGTAGGTGGATTTACTCACTAGTTTGGGAAAAGAGAGGGCAGTGGAGACGCAGCTTTCTGGGTTCATCTCTGCCACAGGCGGGTGGAGAATGTCGGATGGAATAAAAGCGGCCCTGGTCGTCAGAGGTCTCTATGTGCCTACGAGTGGTAAAGCTGACTCCAGGCCACTACTGATGAGCTCGCCACGTTAGATGTTAAGTCGCTGGAAAGGAAGTAGGTAACGGTAGCTTTTACGTCCAAATCTCCAAGGAAAAGTCCTAAAGGTGCGCCGATTGTGCTAGTGGGAAGCCAAGGCGCATGAGTCTTCAGGGTTCATGGGCTGCTCTTCGCAGCCTCGGTTTACCATCTACTCGGGGAACTCTTCTTTCCTCTTGTCACTTGCGTAAGCTCCGGAACACACACGCTCAAACGGGGCTTATGTGGTGTGGTTGTTGATAGCAAAAAGCATCATCGTAGATTCCTCCTACGCCCTGCATTATGCATTCCCTCTGCTTCGTTTCGAATGTGGAGTTGATTCTTAATGTCCTTTTTATGACTGCTGGTGATACCTTTTTGGTGTTCGATGCGGAGGAAAGAAACCGTTCAATTACCTACCTAATTACCAGCTCAGTAATTACTTTATCACTACTTATGTATCAACTTAACCTAAACAGTGTTTATTCCAGGATTCGTCTTCATGGTCCTCTTGGATTGGTCTCTTTACCGTCCTGTTGGCCCATCTCTTCTCTCGATATACATTCTGGAGTGTGGGCAGAGTCCTCGGGCACAAACGTGGGATTCTACTGGGTAGTTCCTTGCTTTCGGGTCTACTTAGTAAGTGGCCATCCAGCCTATGGTCTCCATTTCACAAGCAACCCCAGCCAGACCATCTAGAGGAGAGCAGGGTCCATAAAATTCCATCTTAGTCTTCGTGGTTGCTGGTACTCACTCTTTAGCCTGCAAATATTAGCAGAGCAGGAGCCTTGCGGGCTGAACCACTGAGGTGTGCACAGAACGCTCTTATTGGAAAAGAAGCAGAGGGCAAATCAAACTCACCATGGGGAGGAACAGGCGGTCTAGCCAGGTAATTGAGAAATCCTGGGAAAGAAGTGAAATAAAGCTAGATCTCAAAAACCCATAAGAAAGTAGCCCGTACAAGATAGAACAGAAGGAGTCTTTATATTTGGCAGGTTCCCACAAGACGCCCTGGTCGAGTGGAAGTGGCCAGTGTGGAAGGGTCATGTTACAAAATAGGGTCACGGAAGAAAGTCAGATTCCTACGAGTCTCAAGAAAAGACAAAAAAACAATTCCAGAAAATCCAGATGAAATCTTACCTAGTGGGAAAACTGAAATTCTAATTTCATAACACAAATGATTGCGAGAGGTAGAAAAGTCAAAGTAATCTAAAGGTCTATGGCTGGCCAGGAGACAAGGTAGGAAGGCATGTGGCAAGAAACGGGTCAGCGCCCCAGCCAAAAACAGAAGGGCAGTCTGAGGGGGGCTCGTCGAGAAAGGCGGGCTGTCGGGGAGCCATGGAAAATGCTTCTGTAGCATGAGGCTAGCAGCAGCAGAGTTGTGGCCACCCCTTGGCTTAGGGGGAGAGGAGGAGACAAATACGTGAGGGGGCAGTCACGTTTGGTGGTGGAACAAGTCCAGCCCACCTCGGGGGACCTTGTAAAGGAGGAGGAAAAGACTCTGATCCCTCTCCCACCAAAATTCTGCTGGGGCCTCCAGAGAATTTCTCTGGCCAAACCCGGCTGGAATCCAGAGGGCCCTGAAGTCCCTTAATGTAGAATATGCAAGAGAATGGGGACGACGGGTCTGAGGAAACCAGAGAAAGATCCCAGGCACACCGGGTCAACGGAAGTCCTTCACGAAATGAGAGCAACTACTCAGCTCCTCACTCCCCTTTGTGCCTCTATTTATGTTGTCAGAGAGGGTGATCAGACGAGACGTAAGAATGGTTAAGAAGGAGCCAGAGCCACATGTAGTGAGCGCTCTGCGAGCCGTCGCTGAGCCTTTTTATGTGACCTCAAGCCTCCCGGCTCGCATGGACCGTGCGGACACACACACGGAATCTATCTGTTCGCTGAACATGTGAGGAGTTCTGTGTACAGAGAAAGGTCCTGGAAGAATTCTCAATGAACAAAAATGACATCAACACAGACACGAGTTAAAAATATCATGGTACCTTCACAAAGACCTGAAAATCAGTAGCAGACAGCACAGCCTCAATAAGGACTTGTCACGTCTGAATAATCTCAATTATTAATTTATCTGTGCCATCATTTATTCATTCAACAAATACTTCCGAGCCCCTACTATGTGTATGTTAGTGTTCTACATGTGTGGATACTGGTGGACAAGCTCCCTGTCCTCAAGAGGTTTACCATCCAACGGGGGGAACATGCACAAGTAAACATAAAAATAAACAGGATAATTTTAGGTAACTAAGGGTAGAGTAAAGCAAATAAGCCATGTGATGGAATAAATGGTGTCTTAACAGTGAGGGTGGGGGGGGGCAGCATTCATTAGCTGATTCAGGAAAACTTACACAGAGGGGAGTCACTGAATGTCGGGTAATTCAGCTGCGACACATGCTGGTGGCAGAGATTTCCAGGCAGGGGAAGAGTGAGTGGAGACACCCGGAGGTAAGGGTGAGTTTCAGAAACACTGGAAAACAGGGGATGTGAAACCTACCAGCAAGTGAGTCAGTTTTAAGAAATGAAATCAAGGAAGCAGAGGAGTCAGACTATGAAGGCGGCCCTTGGTTCTTGGTAGGAAATTTGAATTTTATACTTTGCATAGATGGAACTGGATGCAACAGTTTTAAGCAGAGAAGAAGGCTATGCACCCTGTGTTTTAAAATGAGCTTCCTGGGGGCATCTGGTGGCTCAGTCCATTGGGCATCCAACTTCGACTCGGGTCATGATCTGTGAGTTCGAGCCCTGCATCAGGCTCTGTGCTGACATCTTGGAGCCTGGAGCCTGCTTCAGAATCTGAGTCTCCCTCTCTCTCTGCCCCTCCCCTACTCACATACACACACACACTCTCTCTCTCTCATAAATAAATAAAAGCATTATATAAATAAATAGATAAACAAACAAACAAACAAATAAATAAACCAAGCTCCCTGGAATTTCTGAGGAGAATGGGTCAAGTAGGGGTGTGGGTGGCAAGAGGGGAGGAAGGAAGACCAAGGGAGGGCAAGAGATGAAAGTATCTTGAACTTAGGGAATAGCAAAAGAGATAAAACTCAAGACTATACTTTGGATAGGGCGCCTGGGTGGCTCAGCTGGTTAAGCGTCTGACTCTTGATTTCGGCTCAGGTCATGACCTCACAGCTTTGTGGGATTGAGCCCTACCTTGGGCTCTGTGCTGGCAGCATAGAGCTTGCTTGCGATTCTCCCTCTCCCTCTCTAGCTGCGCTTCCCCCACTTGTACTCTGACTCCTTCAAATAAATAAATACACTTAAAAAAAAAGAGACTATACTTTGGAGGCAAAACTAAGAGGCGGGGTTCTCAGTTGGCTTTTAGGCTAAGAGAAGTCAGTAACATTGAGAACTCTTAGGTTGTTAGTTTAAGAAACAGGTGGAATGGGGTGGGGTGCAATTTACTGAGGTGATGAAACCAAGGGAAGAAACAGTTTAGGGGAAAAGAAGAATTTATGAATTTTTAGACTACGGCAGACTTGATGTATGGTGGATATGGGTCCGATGGTGACAAAATCTATGTCATCATGTCATTGTGGACCATGGGAAGTGACATGAGTCTGAAAGAGAGGGCATCTACCACTTATTCATTAAGTTATTCATCTGAAAATATTTTTTGAACACTTACTATGTATTAAGAAATATTTTAGATACCAAAACTAACCATGAAAAAAAAAACATAAGAAATTCATGCCCCGTGCACTTACAGAAAATCAAGTAAAATTGATGGCATTTCAGATGATACCTTTGACTGTGGCATCTGCATGAGATAGAGTCAGATTCTGGGCATACTGGGAAGGCAGAATTGTTTATCAGGATTAACAAAGAGATTGGATGCCAGGTCTGATAGCCAGGATTCGTCGGGTTGGGTCTGAGCAGCTGGAATAATGGAATTACCAATGACCGCAATGGACGCATTTCCAGGAGCAATGTGTTTGGAGAGTGAAGATGAGAGATGCTAGACAGAGACGTCTACTAGACAGCCCAGAGGTGTTCTGGAACCAGGCAGTTGGGAAGTATTCCAGGCTAGAGGCACGTGCTTTGGAATTATCAGAGAATAGGTAATACTTAAGTCACAAGAAAGGATGAAATCACCAAAGGGCTCAATGTAGGCAGAAAGGAATTCTAAAGACTTCCTCAGAGCCGAATGGGTGGATAGGTGAGAAGGAGTGAGTGAAGAAGATCAAGAAAGATTAGCCCATGAATTAGGAAGAAAACAAAAAGTGTGTGTTGTCTCAGGAACTTGGAATTCCACAGAGGGTGTTGTTCTCTGTTCAGAATTTCAATTAATGGATTGAAAGAGGAAGTTGATAGCATGCTAATCATATTACACATGACATAAAGCTGAGAGTTATAATCAAAATGCTCAATCACAGATTCAGGATCCTAAAATATTTCAACGGGCTGTAATGATGATGGAGTGTGTCCAACGAGATTCAGTTTTAGAAAGAAATGCCACAGCTAGCTTCCTGGCTCAAAGTCCTCACCACACTAGAACAATCATGGTTGAGATGCAGCTGAGGACCAGCATGTGACAAAGACAAAGAGGTCTATGTAACTGGCGGTCAACAGTGCAACATGGCTTTTCCCAGGGAGAGTCTTGGCAGACTGGATGGCATCAGTAGGAATGCGGTGCCCGAAGTCAGATGCTGGCACACAGCTTGGCTCTTCTCTTGGCCAGCCCACACCCTGAATGCCATTTGTAGTCGGGGACTACAAATTAAGTCTGGGACCCAAAGTGACACTGATGGGCAATAGGACGAAGGGACTGTCCTCTCCAAGAACCCTAATCAACCCAAGGGTGTTTAGATAAGAACACCCAGCACAGTCGGAGAATAACGGTAGTTGAAAGAACTGAGGGATATTCAAACTTAAAAGAGACCCTGGTGGGACACTGTGCTGGGGATTTACCAACTCCCTCTTGGGGAGGAACTACACTCCCCAGCTCTCGTGTAGTTAGGAGGGCAGGAGACAATAGTGGAAGAGGCCGGGAAGGTAGATCCCATGGGGTCAGCCTCACGTGCCATGCTAAAAAAAATACGGTGTCTCTTCTAAGAGCAAAAGGATAGCATTAGTCTGTCTTATACAGGAAATAGGGACATCCTCAAAGTTGAGTTACTAAAAGATTACCATCTCTATGCATGTGGGGAGCAGAGTGGGGAAAGATGAGGAGTGGATGGCACGTCCATAACAATTTAACCAGAAAGGACAATTTGAGCTACAATATTGGCAGCGGACACCAGAAGAAAAGGACAGGATTGAAAAACAGGAGGCAAAATCAAAAGGACTTGGTATTGGGTTGGACACAAGGAATTTGGAGATAAGGGTGTCAGAGGTGACTTGAATGGTTACAAAAGGGTGAAGCTACCCACTAGATTTTGAACATTACAAATCTCTCCTCTCTGTATACATGGACAAAATAGGAGATCCGTCTATGTATATGTCTATCCATCCATCCATCCATCCATCCATCCATCCATCCATCCATCCATCTATCCATCCATCCATGTACATATCTATCCATCTATCTATCTATCTATCTATCTATCTATCTATCTATCTATCTATCCCTATATATTTTTATATCTATCAACTCTGCATTATCTGTTTCTATCATCCTCATCCATCTCTACATTTACCCGTATCTTGATCTATCATATCTATGTATATAAAATGGCGTGAGTTTTCTTAAGAAGGCAGTGCATTATTTTCTATACCCAGAAAATACCAGAAAAAGGCCTAGGCAAATCTCTAGTGGGGATGTTGCAGAGGGAATTCTATCGCTTTATGGAAAATTAATAGGTTGTTTTGAAACGTATCCACAGATCTTTCTAACAAAACGTCAAGAATCCCATTAAATGGACGGGGCCCATGCGGCATTGTTTCACAGATAAGAAACGGAAGGTACCAAGATAGAAACGTGCCAAGCTTACTCCGGGAAGAGGTGGCAGAAATGCGGGTTTTCCTTGTGAGCCTCATCTATTTTCTCCTCTTGTTCAAAAAGCTCTGGACGTCATACCTCCATCACTCAGTCACATGACGGCCCTGCTCTATCACCTTCCGGTTTGGAGGTAAATTTATACAGGACCGTTGCACGAACACACCTTCCCCGTCCGTCCGTGTGTGGGGTTAATGTCGTACCCTCTGTCCTTCTGTAGGCACATGGATGTGTCTGGTATCACGCTTGCACACTCAGAGGTCATGCGCAGGCTCTGTGTATTCTTTCTGGCAGAGCTCTACACTTAAGTCCCAGACGTCGGCAAGCAAGAGTCTGGAGTGAGGCAGATTCTCTCTAGCCACGTGAATTTCAGGAACTTATTTTCTTTCTACAAATCTCAGGTCTTCCCGTCTGAAAAATGACCTTGATGCGCCTCTTGTGATGTTGCTGTGAAGCCTAATTAAGAAGTTTTTGTAGAAGAGCCTGTTCGGCGAGTCAGGCGGCGAAACCGTAACTACCAATGTACTTAGCGAAGGAGACGGCCTGCTTATTTTCCAGACCACCCATTCTCAGTAGTTGAATTGCATGGTTATCATTAGTCCCCAACTTCATTACCATGAAGGGAATATGAAGTCAGAGATGGGTTTTCTAGAAAGACATGGGTCCTGGGTTCCATCACCACACCTGGACTCAGGTACGAGGAAGTTAAGCTCGCCATCTGTCCCCTCGCTCGGCAGTGAGTTCAATTCAAATTTTTCCTATTATTCACTTATTTATTTTAATCTTTTATGTTTCTTTTTGACAAGGAGAGAGAAAGAGAGGGAGAGAGAGAGAGAGTGAGCAAGCCAGGAGGGGCTGAGAAAGAGGGAAAGAGAGAGAATCCCGAGCAGGCTCTGCACGATCAGCATACAGCCTGACATGGGCTTCGAACTCACGAACTGTGAGATCATGACCTGAGCCAAAGTCAAGAGTCAGATGCTTAACCTACTGAGCCACCCAGGTGCCCCGACTTCTTCCTATTTTTAAAGACGAACCTATTATATGCAGGAAGAGGCAGGTAATATCTAACACTCTTCTATTGGGTAAAAGCATTAATTGGCTAGTCACACACATTTTCGAAATGGAAATGCAAGATTTGTGGAAAGAACTCTCAGGTCTCTGGTAACAAGCTTAGCAAAATCCTTTCCTTAATCATTCCATTGTGTTTCCATTTGTTGTTTTATTATCCTTGCAAATAACTGCGAATTCGCAAGGACCGACAGCCTCTGTTTCTGTTTAAAAATGGTCAGGAAAACAGATCTACACGGAACACACACGGCACTTTGAATAATTCGTCTCCACAGTCTGTTATAGACAGGCTTAGGAAATAGAAGTCCCGTAAAAGTCACTTTGAACTGCAGCCACCATACCACCGAAGTAGGAATTCTGAATAATTCCACGCAAGGCCATCATTGTGTTGTTGTGTGACACAGCCACCTCCTTCTACGAGGCATAGAAGTCCCTTCTTCCTATTATGACTAGCTTCTCTTGTGGTTTTTACCATTAAAAAGCTTAAATACCAACTTTCCCCATCTTTTCTAAGTCACTCTGCCATCTGACACACAGGGTCATTCCAGCGCTGGAAAGATGAATACAGGTCCACTTGTTATATATGGCCTTCGGGATTAACGCCAAGCTCTGTGAATGGATGCCAAACAGATAAGACAGACAGACAAAACAAACAAACAAACAAACAAAAAACCCTAGCATTAGCTGAATTAACAGACCAGAGAATCCCTGCCAGTGAGCCAAAGTAGACCGACTGGGAGTAAGAGTGACAATTCTAGGGAACTGTGATCAGAGGTAGTTTGGAGTCAAGCGTAAGATCGTCAGAAAACTCTGTTACGTTTGTTACAGTTGCTTTTGATGGGGGTTTCCCAGGTTAGAAATGAATACATTTCTTTTTTAAAGTTTTTTTAATGTTTATTTTTGAGAGAGAGGGAGATGAAGGGTGAGCCGTGGGGGAGGGGGCAGAGACAGAGGGAGACACAGAATTGGAAGCAGCTTCAGGCTCCGAGCTGTCGGCAAAGAGCCCAACGCGGGGCCCAAACCCACAAACTGCGAGATCATGACCTGAGCCGAAGTCGGACGCTTAACCAACTGAGCCTCCCAGGGGCCCCTAAATAAATACGTTTCAAAGCTGTCAGTCTTGACTGAAGCTCAGCCTCCAACCTTTAATATCACCAGCGGAGCACGTCACTGTTGCTCTCGACAACGAACCAGAGCTGGATCAGTACTTTTGTTTCAGGAAGGACCGCGGTGACACCCTGGAGACGGGGGTGACTTGTGTCCCAGGGGGCACAGATGTGGTTTATACTGACGAAGGTCAGCGTGCCTGTTCTTCCTCCACATGCCATCGTTTTTATTCGCCAAGCACCTTTTCCATGTGACATTTTTGTTGTTGTTGAAGGTTTTAATATTTGGTTGTTCGTAAAATGTTAAGGTAGGTACAGTGTCTCCTGCAGCCCGAGCCGTGCGCGAGCACATCTGTCCCGCAGTTTCCCGCTGCGGATGTCCCAGGCGGCCTCGCGTCATACCATGCTTCCATTCTTCTCTCCTGCCTCCCAGCACCGTGGGTTCCTTCCAGCTGCCACCCTGCCTCACGGCCTGTGAACCCGGAGAAGGCTGGCGCTCCCGGCCAGGCGCGACCGGACTATTCCCTCGGTGGCGGTGCGTTTAAGAAGTCTGCTCAGACCCGTCGGAATATCTGGTGATGGTGTCCGGGCTGGGGGCAGGTGACGGCCTGATGTGGCACGGTCTCATTGCCAGGAAGGACCTCCACGTGACAGGTGGGGCGGAGGTGCTCTCCTTCCTCTGGCTGGAATCGAACGACCTTTCTCTCTCCGCTCCAGCGATCGCTGAGAACCACGAAGGGAGGGCAGGACCAAGCAACAGCCAAGACCGAGCTCCCTGGCCCGGCCGCCCTCTCTGTCCAGACAGCCCTCAGGACGCCCCGGTGCGCGGCAAGGGAGGCTGCTCGCTGGGCAAGCACGCTGGGAGTGGGGCTCCTGTCGCTTGCTTTCCGAAAGCGCCTCCACTGAAGACACACTGCAGACTCATAAATGCGGGAATAAAACCCTGAGGAGCCCCTAAACTGCCGTCGACGAGCCGGAGGGCCTGCAGAGCTGGGGGGTGGATGGCGGTCTGAGGGCAGGACGGGAGGAGAGGGCACAGCCCGGCTGAAGTCGTGAGGCGGGGACACAGCGACAGGCTTCCTGCCTTTCTCAGCCTATAATAGCATATGATTATAATCATATTTATACACATTCCTACTTATTATACATAACAATCCATGTCATATGTCCTATTGGTTCGGTTTCTCTGGGGAGCCCTGGCTAACGCAGGAGGAGGGAAGGGAGAGGGGAAGAAACAGTCTCTTTCGCCGAAGCAGGAATGAGGGAAAAAATCTGCATTTAGCATTCGTATCTTCCTCTTTAAAGCAAAAAAGAAAGTGAGTTCAAAGGCAAAGCAATCATTTTTGTTTGGGCTAAATTTAACTCACACGGCTGGAAGGCTGGTTTACACATACTCAAAACACAGATTTCTTCCCCGCATTTGCCCGCATTGGGAAGTCCTAAGCCGGCGTTTACTACCCGTCGTGCAAAGAGTAACAGAGTAAAGAGCTCGTGCAGTTGTGACCTAACCCGTATTTTGCTGTAACTACACGCCGACTCGCGTTCCAGCACCCACTGAAATCCCCAGTTGCCTTAGCATCTGTCAAGAAAATAATAGTTTTGTGGAAAACTTCTGAGTTAAAGAACATTAGAAAAATAGCTAAGTCCCACAGAGGAAAACCACAACTTGGTGAAAACACAAATTCTAGTGTGGCAGTTTCAATTTTTTTTTTAATGTTCATTTTTTATTTATTTTGGGAGAGAGAGAGAGAGAGAGAGAGAGAGGGAGAGAGAATGAATCCCAAGCAGACTCTTAACTGTCAGCGCAGAGCCCAACGTGGGGCTCGATCTCATGAGCTGTGAGATCTTGACCTGAGGGAAGATCAGGAGTCAGATGCTTAACCAACTGAGCCACCCAGGCACCCCTCAAAAAATTTTAAAATATATTGTTTTCTCACCAGGGGCCAATGTGTAACCGCCGACACATCTGTGTCGAGGTTCTTTGAGTTTTGGATGGAGAGGGAGTTTTCTACACTCGCATGTGCCTCGCAGCCAGTACTGGTGAGCGCTGAGTAGCTTCTTCTCTGAGACGAGCATGGTTTAAGAGGAAGAAACAAACACTCCCTTTAGACTATTTGGGGCTGCTCTTCACGTGCGGTTCTGTCGCACTATGTCTGCATTTTAAACTCTTGAGCTCTTATCAAAAAGACAACCGATGCTTCGCCCATGTCCTGAAGGTGCTTCCAGATGGGGGAGGTGCTGGGCTCTGTGCCGTGTGCACATCCCGAGGCTACGGGGCGGGGCGGTTCTACAGGAGCCACTGCCCTCCGCCCCAGGGGTGGTCATGTGACTACGTGGACCGGGGAGATGGAAGACTCCCTGCAGGAGGCGGGCTCTGACGCTATGACTAAGTCTAACTCAAGCGTGATGGCTGGAGCTCCACTGGCCCTTCTGGACCAGAAGGCAACTTTGAGAACGGAGTCACCTGGTGGAAAGACACACCCAGGTGACCGAGGAAGCCACCATTTCAGTGTCTACCTCTGGACTTATTTCACGTGCAAAAGATGAACTTCCATCATAGCTAAAGCCGTCGTATTTGGGGGTCTCTAGGTCATGTAGCCAAACGGATCTAATCATATACAGTGAGCACAGATTTCTACATTAAACCAGGCTGGACTGGATTCGAAAAGTCCTAAGAGATTCACCATCGTCATCTGGGGTCTGTCCACCGGGCCAGCTAAGACTGCCGTACAGAACACGGCTGTTATTACTATTTAAATTTTTAATTTTAAATTTCAATTATTTAAAATGTTATAGGCTAATCGAGTCCTTTTGTTTCCTTAGGACATAGCTTTTTCCTTAATTTCTGGGAAACCTTGCAGAAGAACGCAAGAAAAGGAGACATAACTGCTTCAATTTTTTTGGTGCAAATATTCCAAAACACCTTCTCTCTTCTTGTTACTGATAGCCGCAGCAGCAGTAGCTACTGGACAGCCAGGAAGTGCCAGGCCCCGTGCTGAACGTTCACTCCGCCTCTCACTAAAGTCTGCATCCCTCTAGGAAGTAGAAATACTACAATTACCCCAATATACAGGTGAGAAAAGTAAGGTACAGAGAGGTCATTTGACTTGCCCAAGGTCTACACACTCACAAACTCTCACGATGTGAATTCGGCTCCATCTGGTTCATTCTAGGCTTTAGCCTGTGTTTCCAGCTTCCACTGTGGTCAGACGCTGGTCTAGGGGCTGCAGACGCAGCGTGAACACCGCAGGCAATGTGCCTATTTCGGTCTTCATATGCTGGGCAGAATCAGTATATGACAGGCTGGGTACCGAGAGGAACCACGGAGAGAGACAAAGGAGGGATGAGCACGCTCGTGACGTAGGCTGCTTCCTGACAGGACTGCGTTTTATGGACCGTGATCCTGACCCCCTGCGACAGGAGGCCTGAGTCCTAACCGACGCTAACACAGAAGTCAGGTGGAGCTGGTGGGATCTCAAAATCACGTGGATCCTGACGTTGGGTTTAGGTGGTCTCTATGGAGAGAAATGTAACACCTTTCACAGACACAAGAGACGCCGCGGGCTCGGCAGCTGGCGTACAGCCTGGAATGCACCGGGACGCGCGTGGACCTGGCTCTCCTGCAAGGTGTGTTCGCCTGCGGGGATGTGCCAAGATTTTGGAGGTACCGGAGTGAGCCAGCCCTCGGGAAATTATCTGAGAAGCAAGAGAGTGTTGGGTCTGGAACCTGGGAGTTTGTTGGAAACGTGCTCTAAAATCATGTCCCAGTCTCTTTCTGGACGATTCTCTTCAACTCTTTGATAAGGAGGTTAATCAAAAGGTTAATGGCAGCTGTGGCGCTGGCAAGCTCTGCCACTGTCCGGGGGATATCGCCCAAGAGGAAGATGAACTTAATCAAAAAATGGGAGGGACACTCAGGCAGATTTAGGAAGGGTAACTGCCCGGGAGCAAGGTGCACATCAGACTTTAGGGGTCAAACCTTCGGAGGGGCTTGCCGACGCAGGGAAGTAACAGCACGGGGCTGAGCATCAAGCCTGAGTTGGGGGGCACCTGGTTCAAGGGAGGAGCCAGACTCCCTCCACCCGCTGAGGCTGACCTGGATCTTGTGGGAACTCTCCGCTGAGTGCAGCACAGTGGGAAACACACTTTTATCATGCAACGATGCTTTTCAAAATTGCTTTTAGTTTTAGGGATCCCTTCCTTCAAGGAGGTTAAACTTTCCATCATGACTGGACCATGGAGGAGGGCCGCTGTCAACCTCCTGAGGAGAAACTCAGTCAAGGCTAAGGAAAGGCTCTGTTGTGAATAGAGACTTTTCCAAAGACATCCAGATGGCCAACAGACACACGAGAAGACGCTCAACGTCACTCATCATCAGGGAAATGCAAATCAAAACCACACTGAGATACTACCTCGCACCAGTCAGAGGGGCTAAAATGAACCAATCAGGAGACTACAGATGCTGGCGAGGATGTGGAGAAACGGGAACCATCTTGCACTGTTGGTGGGAATGCAAACTGGTGCAGCCACTCTGGAAAATGGTGTGGGGGTTCCTCAAAAAATTAAAAATAGAACTACCCTATGACCCAGCAATAGCATACTAGGAATTTATCCAAGGGACACAGGAGTGCTGATGCATAGGGGCACATGCACCCCAATGTTTACTGCAGCACTACTGACAAGAGCCACATTATGGAAAGAGCCCCAATGTCCATCAACTTATGAATGGATAAAGAAGATATAGTATATCTATATCTATAACCAGACACACATACACAATAGAATACTACTCAGCAATGAAAAAGAATGAAATCCTGCCATTTGCAACAACATGGATGGAACCGGAGGGTATGATGCTAAGCGAAATCAGTCAGTCAGAGAAAGACAGATATCATATGATTTCACTCATATATAGAATTTGAGAAACTCAACAGATGAACATAGGCGAAGGGAAGGAAAAATAACATAAAAGCAGACAGTGACTCTTAAGAGAGTCTTAAATACAGATAATAAACTGAGGGTTACTGGAGGGGAAGGACGGGCTAATGGGTGATGGGCATTAGGAAGGCATTTGCTGGGATGAGCACTGGGTGTCATAGTAAGAGATGAATCACTGAATTCTACTCCTGAGCCCAAGACTACACTGTATATTAACTAACTTGAAAAAAAAAAAAAAAGAAAAATCTATGTCTATAGTAGACCTGGGGTGGCCTTAAAAATTACGTACCATAAACTCTAGTTTTTGTATAGCCTTATTAGCCTTTATATTTATAAATGGTTGAAAAACATTAAAAAAAAAGTATACTTCCTGGTGACACGTGTAAATTACAGGGAATTCCAATTCTAGCCTCCATGGACAGTTTTGGGGTCCCTCAGCCACCCCGTCCGTGTATGTGTTTTGGCTGCTTCGGGGCCGCAAGGGCACAGCTGCATTGTCACCGCAGCGGCCGCGCGGCCTGCAGAGTGAAAATCCAACCGTCTGTGCCTTCGCAGGAAGTATTTGCCAGCCCACCGCCCGCAATCCTATTTGAGTTAGCGCTCTTTTCATATAACAGAGATTTACACAACGGATTAAGAAGCCCCAAGTTTATCCTGAATAGGAACGTAATGAATGTACCGTACCCACACACGTGCTGCAAAGTCAATACGGCATCTTCATGGAATTATAAAGGATAAATAAAAGCAAGTGGTTTGTGATAAAATAATATGTACTTAGCGCAGGAACTGTGGGGCAGGAACTCCACCGTAGGACACGGTGGCGCATTCGGACGCTCTCACCTGTGTGTAGCGGTGCAGGACCCCCCCCCCCACCCCCGCGCAGGTGCAGATACTGCAGCTGGTATCACTGCTGCCTAATGACCACTGACTGACAGGAGCTGGTGCTTCTGAAGGAGCAGCACAGCTATTGAGAAATGGGGGCCTACGGAGCACACGGAACCAGGGGAATAAAATCCCCAAGCTTTGTCTTCGCCCTCCATCTGGCCTTCTTCCCCTGCCTTCCACTGACCGAAGCACACAGGAAAGACCCCCAGGGCCCAGAGCAGGGTGGACACTAGCAGACAGTGGGTCAGCAGGGCAAGTGCAGAGTGTACAGACCGCCATCTGGGAAACAGCACACCCGGCCCTCGGTTTCCCAAGCCAAAGCTTCAGAGCCATGCTGTTTCATCCAAGAGCCATTAGCATGCATGGCTACTGAAATCTAGATTACAGTGGGCCCTTAAACAACACAGGTTTGAGCTGTGTGGGTCCAGTCGAACATGGATTTTTTCTGATAAATACAGTATCATACTGTAAATGCATTTTCTCTTCCTTGTCTTCTTAATACCATTTCTTTTCTCTAGCATGCTCATTGTGAGAATACAGCGTATAAAACACAGAACATCCAAAATCCGTTAATCAACTGTTTATGTTATTGGTAAGGCTTCTGGTCACCAGGAGGCTATCGGTAGTTACGTGTCTGTGGAGCTCTAAGTTACACACAGATTTTCAACTGTGCAAAGGGTTGGCGCCCCAACCCGTGCGTCGTTTGAGGGTCAGGTGCAATTAAACCACATAAAAATTCAGTTACTCAGTGACATTAGCCATGTTTCCAGAGCTCGATGATCATGTGTGGCTGTGGCTGCCACATCGGATGGCTCAGGTAAGAAAACATTTGTGTCAACGCAGAAAGTTCCATCAGACGTACCATCCACTCTAGACTCATTTTTGGCCTCACCCATTCAAACAAACTCCCGGTCTTGTCTCTAACGAGGCCCTGATGGCCATACTTAGGAAGTGCATCCTGCGGTCTTCCAGTTGTCTTCCATGCCGCCGTCATCGCCGTACACCCTGTACTCAACCCTTTCTGCCTGGACCATCGAAGTAGCTCCCAGCATGGTCTTCCTGCTTCCGTTGCTCACACCCACCAGTTCTGTTCTCCTCTTGGTAGTCAGCGGGATGTTTGAAAAGTAGATCATGAATCAGATGGGATTCAAACGCACTAAGTGAGAAATCCTACCGCCTGCCTCATGGCTGGGGAGGGTCTCCATAACCCAGAGCCTGCCTCCTCGGACCTCGCCCCCTCCGGTCACCCCCACTTCACTCGACCTTTCCATCCGGAGGTGCCCCAAGCTGGCCTCTGATTTGGGTCTCGGCATCGGCTTTCCCTCCTGTCTGGAAAGTCAGCTCTTGTCAGATTTCCCATGTTGGATCCTTCTCAGCATTCTGTCTCAGCTCAAATGTCACCTCCGCAGCGATGCTCCAGCCTCCGAGGGCTCACCTCACTCACTATATGCTGTTTTATTTCCCGCCAAGCATCGCTCAATTCCGAATTCGTCCTGCTCCATTATGTTTTTACTCATTTCCCAGCTGCCCCACTGGATGGGGTGCGAGTTCTGTGGGATCCCCGACACAAAGCCCAGTGCCTGGCACACCTGGGAGCCCAGGACCGCAGCAATGGCTGCTCTCTGGAGCGCCTACAAAACGCGTTACATCATGAGCATAACTACGTGTCGAGAGCAGCTGGTCGTACACTGGCCGGGGCTGTGATCCCCACACGGCAACCAACAGCAGACACGCTCTGACTTATTTTGTGCGATGTCGCTTTAAAGGCACTGAGGTTCAGCTGCCACTGCCTCATTATAAATCACCTCCGGAGAGGACGCCTCATTAGGGGCGTCAAAGGCACCAGAGTGGGCTGAAATGAAAAGGCAGTGGCTTTGTGAATAAGTAATTCATTTTCAGACGACTTTCCTATTTCAGGGAAGACTTCTCCATTTCATATTTTTTAGGAGTGTGTTTTGTGGATTTGCATTTTCTAAAGATCTTTTTGCATCCTGAAGTGATCAGCAGTCTACACTCTGTTTTCACAGGGAGGGTGGTGGTGGACACTGGTTGAGAGTACGGGCTCCGGAGCCCATCCGTTTGGAATCTGTTTCTAGTTCAGCTTCTTGGCTGGATGCTTAGGGCATCCTTCAACAGTGTGCCCTCCTGCATCTGGGAAATGGGGAGGGGAGCAGCCTTCGGGCCCCTGCGGGAATTTACTGACTTAATATACAGAAGAAGGGGCACCTGGGTGGCTCAGTTGGGTAAGTGTCTAACTCTTGATCTCAGGGTCATGAGTTCGAGCCGGTGTTGGGCTTTCTTTTCCCCTCCCCCTCTCTCTCCCAGTTTATATGGGGGAAGTAGGAGGAGGGAGAGAGGGGGGAGAGGGGTGAATGTCGAGCTGTGCCCGGTACATAATTAGCATCAGGAATCTGGTATCATTATTGTGCACACTGTTTGGGGCCGCCGTGGCTGGGCACCGAGCACAAAGCGAGAACACTTCTTGAAGCAGAGATTTTTCTCAAGGGCTACTGCAGCAACTTAATTTGCACTTGGTGGAGGAAGTATAAAAATGAAAGCAGGGGTGTGCTATCCAGTGTGACTGCATTTTCAAAAAGTCTGAGCAGAACAACAGAGGGGATCTGGCATATTAATTAACAGGCTGACACAGGAAAAGAATACCATGAAAAGTCAAACAAAAGAGAGCCAAGAATCTGCTTTCATGCCAAACATAAAAAGAAATTTCATTACTGGAGCCAAGGAAGGTAGTTTCCTACTGTAGCACGGGGGCCTCTTCTCCGGCTCTGACCGCGGCAGGTGACCGTTCGGGCACATTACCCGCGCTCACTTCGGAGGTAACGGGGGACAAATGACCCTGCGTCACCCTACATCCATGTGCATGCCAGGGGGTGGTGAGGCTCCTCTCTGGGCATGGCTGGAGGGACGGTGCCCTGCCTTCTACTGGGCGTGCCGATATGAAGACGGCCCAGGCTGATGGGAGAAGGACACCCAGGCGAGGTAGATATTAAGTCATGAAGGTTCTGAAGATCAGGGAGAGTGTGGGTGAATGAAAAGAAAGTTCATTTTTCACTTGACTCTTAAGGCGAGTTTTAGGGGCACCGACCCTAGCATGGCCGAAAATCCACTTTTGACCCCTCCTCCAAAACTTAACTGTTCACAGCCTACTGTTGACCAGTATCCTTATTGGCAATATAAATAGCACATATCTTGCATATTCTGTGTATTATACCGCATTCTTGCAATAAAGCAAGCTAGACACGATCAAAAAGCATAAGGAGAGGCGCCTGGGTGGCTCAGTCGGTTGAGCATCTGACTTCAGCTCAGGTCATGATCTCATGATCATGGGTTCAAGCCCTGAGTTGGGCTCTGTGCTGACAGCTCAGAGCCTGGAGCCTGCTTCGGATTCTGTGTCTCCCTCTCTCTCTCTGCCCCTCCCCTGCTCATGCTCTCTCTCTTAAAAATAAATATTTAAAAAAAGATACTTAAGAAAAGTATTTGGAAAAGAACACACATTTACAGTACTGGACTGTATTTACTAGAAAAACTCCCCTCTTAAGTGACCCGTGCAGTTCAAACCCACGTTGTTCAAGGGTCAGTCGTGTTTAAGGGGAGGAAGGTGTTAGATCCAGGAAAGCTTGCTTAAAATGCACTTCATCAGAATGTTTACAACAGCAGGTTCCATGATTCAGGAGGACGAACCCCGACGGGACGGAGTTAAGAAGGGGCACATGGGACTGCGAGGGAAGGCACTGCTTAATGATTAATTTCTTATAATCCCAAGGATCACGTAAGAAAAGAGCTCAGCGGTCAGTCAGGCAAGTGGAGGTTCTGGAGAGGTCTACGCTTCACAGCTCAGGCTTGCAGTTCTCTGGGCTACCAAGTCCCTCATTCACACTAATAAGCAGAAGGCATTTGAGTGTGGCCTCAACAGTAAGTCAGGAGTAGTGCACCGGGATCCCGCTGCTTCTACTTTGGAAGGGGGCTTGAAGATTGGAAGGGCTTAGGTGGGGTTCTAACAGGGTAGAATGAGGAAGGACACAGAAGGTAAGAAGGTACCTAAAGGGATGGACTAGGGTGATGTCTTCCCAAATATCCTGGGTATATGGCTCTTTGTCTATCACGACTCCCCATGGTGTGATCTCAACCATCGAAAATACTCAAGAGTGTTTGCATCTTCTGACTGGACTACTGTCCCCACCTTGCATGGGGAAATCATGGGTTGCACAAAGTGGAAGAGTCAGCAAGGACTGGCCCCCCTGCCCCAGCTGCGGGGATCAAAGAGGACTCCCTGGAAGAGGTGGCGGGTAATGCGATCTACAAGAAGATTTATGAGATGCATCTCTGCTCTCACTGGAGTAACTTTTAAGGTCATATTGGACTTCGTGGCGAGCATACAGCACACCTGACTCTTTGACTTTGTTTCAAAACTCTGCTGCCAGCCCCCAAGGACGCAGACGCGTCTACACCCTCACGTCATCATAAATATCACAGAACGTCACCATCCCCCGATGGTTCATGCGGGTGAGAGTCTTCTGATCATTTTCAAAGAAAATGAGAGACACCTTGACGGTATCTCCCGATGATGTCTTATTGAAAGTCTCGCCCCACTTCTGATGACCAAGACTTGGTGGTCAAGGCTGAACAACACACAGTGGGAACCCCACGGGGAGCCCAAGAGAGGAGGCACATTCCTACCACCCACAGGAGAGGGGCACCGCCCACGTGCCTCCCCCAGGCTTAGAGCAGCGCCCACAGCCGCTGCATCCCAACAGGATCCAAAACCTGTCAGTGTTAGTTTAGGACGAAGAGCACGTGCTTCTGTTTTCAAGGACCAGCTCATACGGTGTTCACACCGGTATCAGTTATTACTGGGATCCCGGCAGAAGCCCAAAACACGTTTTACCCAAAGCCTGGAGGCACGCAGGAGAGACGGATGCGGAAGAGCCTTGAGTAACTGAGGTCTCCCTCCCCAGCCCTCGCCCAGAAAGTTTCAGCTCTTTTAAGAAGTTCGAACACTTTTTCCAGAATCCGACACTGATGGGCGGTTACCGACGTGCGCTGATCACATTAACGCTAACGCACACTTAATAACCTTTTCCTCAGGATTTTCTTCCTAAGGACAGGAATATATTTACCTATAAGATCGTAAGGCATCATTTCCTGAACATAAAAAAGTAATGAAATAAAACTCATAGAAATATATGAATGGATTAAAAAAAACAGGTTTTATGGCTGCAGACATCAGGAAAAATGGGCAAAATATTGAGTAAGAAATAAACATCTTTTGGGAAATTAGCTTTGAACGTTAGTACTTAACCGCGTCTCATTTCATAGCTTTCCTGGAGATGGAATTCTACGTCACACGAAGGCCGGAGGGGCCATGAGCCCCACCTGAAACTGGTCTCAAATCCTTAATAATAGTATCAGCTGTCACACTGCTTCAGCATTAGTCTCGGAAAACTACAGTTCTATCCAGGCAAGTGTGCGGTCTGGGGGTATTTTAATGTCTGAGATTTCCCAGGAACAAGTGAAACAGGCATGTTTTTCCTCTTGGTCATAATTCGGGGGAGCAGGGGGATTTGCACTACAGAAAAGATCAGTGGGTGCGGCCACACGGAAATTAAACACCCCCCAAATGTCTGCCCGCTACAACATCCGATCTGGGTGGTTAGAAGGCGGAGGTAAACTGGGAAGAAGAACTACACTGATGAGCCCAAGCAGAAGGTGGGCACCGCTGAGGTACAGACACAGAGGAAGGTGGTCCACGGGCCGGGGTATGGGGCGGGGGAAGTCGTGTTTAGCGGATAGGGATTCAGGGCTGCGAGAGGAGAAAGTTCCGGACATCTGTCGCACAATCGTATGAACACATTTACCGCCAACGGACTGCACGGTTAAAAGAGGGCAAGACGGTAAATTTCATGCTGTATGTTTTTACCATAATAATAATAAAAAAAGATTTTCTAATAACAAAGTAATAAGAAATAAAATTCCCAGTAGGGAAAGGAAATGGGTAAGAGCAAATGTTTGATAAGAAAATTTGCAAATGAACCAAAGGAGGGCAAAGGAAGGCGATGATAAAAGGTATTAAAGCAACAATGAGGTATCGTCTTTGCTTAATAAATTGCCTATTTAAAAATTTTAATTTCCTATGTTTGGGAAGTCGCAACATCATACACAGCAGGTGGAATGATATTGGTTAAACTTGCCGGAGGGCGGTTTGGCGACTGTCATCAAAAGAGTTACAATATTGTGTATCATTTGGTTCAAATCCTTTGATTTGAATATATTCCTAAAAGTTTATGTACAGGAATCTATCAGAGATGGGTGCAAAGATTTCTCTGCAAAAATGTATGAAATAGGACATTTCATAATAGGCGTTCTCTTACCCATTTTAGGTCTGTGTGTGAACCATGGAGATACAGGGGAACCTTTCCAGATGAGCCCAAAACTCGGACTCTTGTTTTTCTCCCCCATCTTCCCTTCACACCTATGTCCAACGCATGGGAAGTCCAATCACGTACCCGCCCCGCCATTTCTCCACGGTCCTGACTGCAGCCCCCCGGGGCCGTCCAGATGGCATCAGCGTCCGTCTTTCCTTCTCCAACAGTCTCATGCTTTTAGCTAGACACTCGGCCTGCTGGATAAAGCTCATTCTCCCCTGCAGTTAGAAGTGGTCACTCGGGCCAAGCTCAGGGCTGATGGGCTCGGAGCACAGGTGCTGTATTCAGGGACAGGTCGTCCTCATGGAAAGGGGCACTTCCTCCCTCTGCCTACTCCTGCTGGCTGCCTCAGGGACACGGTTGTTATGAATCCAAGGCCATGGGGATGAGGTCAATATCTTTGGGGATAGAGGGAGGCTGTGTCCTAACTCCCTGGAGGCACCAGATAGGCCCCAGGATGCTCACACTCCTACACGGCAGGTGACGGACGAGCAAATGCCAAGCTCATCGGGTCGGGGTTATATGACAGCAGCAAGGGTACCAGCCCTAACTCTCTCTGGTGTCCCTCTGGCTCTCCCAAATTTATTCTTCGCCTACAGCCAGAGCACTCTGCTAAAACACACATTGGTCCACATGACCTGCTGAGAGCCTTGCAGTGGCTCCAAATCACACTTGAAGATCCACCCCCTTATTCTAGATTATGAGTGCTCGGTGACCAACATCTCAACCCCGAGCACCTTCTCCTCTGGTGAGCCAGCTTTCCTTATGTTTCTCTAAGATTTCAAGAATGTGTGATGCAGATGGACAGATGGATAGAGACATGGATATCACATCTCCTGCAAATATCTCCCGATGAACATACATTGAACAAAGACAAAGTGTAAGTGAAATGAAATGGCAAAAAGATCGTGTAGTGAGGGCAGTCTCCCTAAAAATGGCCAGAGTTCTTTCCCCAACCAAGTCACAGGTCAAATGAAGCAGCCTTCTCTGGGAGCGGGACTCAGAACACTCCAAGTGTGAAAGTTTGGGGAGTCAGGACTCTTAAGACTTCACCCTCAGCTCCAAAGGAAGATCTTCCAAGACTACTGGTAAAACCTCATCAGACCCAAAGTGTTCTAATTCAATTCGTTCAATTCAGCTTAAGAATCACAGAGCACGTATATGGCGTCGGCACTCTTTTTATGTCGTGAAATATGGAGGCTGGGGCCACATCCTTTTCCTGAAAGAATTTACGACATTATTGTCAGGGCGCTGTTTATCCTTTGCATCAAGGGGTTAAACAAACATAATAATAACTATCATTTATTGTATGTTTGCTCTGGACTGGACCCAGTTCCAAGCACTCTTGTTATCATCTTAGCCTCATAACAGACCATGAGTAGATATTATCTCTTCTCCCCCTTTAGATGAGGAAACTGAGGCACTGTGAAGTAAGCATGTTTGCACAGCTAGCAAGTGGAGGCTAGGATCGGTTACATTATTCTGCTTCCTGGGAGTTTCCTAAAGATCAATACAGAACAAACACACAGGTGCCCAAGATGAGCCTCCATTTCTCATGTGGAAATGAAGGAGGATTGTGATAAATATTGCACATGGCCTTGAAATAATCATTTTCCTCTTGTTTCCTTGCAATAGAGTTTAAGCAATGTGCATTAGAGATTAAGCAGCCTTCCTTCCAACTAGGTTTGGCCATACGACTACGTGCCAATTGGATGTAACCAGAAATACTGTGTGGGATTCTTCTTTCTTGAAAGGGAAAAGTAACTGGCCAGTTTTGAGCTTCTTCATTTCTGACTTTTTCTGGTCTACGGAATATGGATATGCTGGTTGGCCCCCCGGCATCCATCTTGGACCCTAAGGTAACCATGGGGATGGAATTCATGCTCTCAAACCACCGAAGCAGAAATAAAATAAAGATGGAACGAGGCATAGGAAACCGTACCGAAACTACCTCCAACCTTAGGAGTTCCTTTACACGAAAAAATAAACGCATCTGTATTTTGGCCACTACTGGCTGGGGCAAAGTAGGCTGGGGCGGCGAGGAGCTCTCCTGATTTCAAACAAACACAATCCCTAACTGATGAAAGTCACGACTAGGTCTTGGCTCTCCATCACACGATCGTACGGCACCACGTCAATCATGGCTAGACGGTGAGGTAAGATGAGAATGGTCACAGACCAGCAGAGGACAGAGAGGCGCCTTGTCGGAGTGGGGGTTCACGCAGGTTACAGAGAACAGCGGGGTTTGTTTTGGGATAATGACGGGGGCTTCAGGGACACGTGAGACAGGAGAAACGCTGAGTGCAGGAAACGAAGGGGACGCTAACCTGCGCTGAGCAAAGCCACGGGAGCCGTGCCGAGCATTGCAAAGAGCTCATTTGATCAAAGGTGCTGAAGAGGAGCAAATTCAAATAAATCCTTATTCAAGACAAATGGTGTTGCCATCCCCAGTAATAGAACTCCTCACTAACAGCCTAACCAAAGAAGTGCTACCCTCACACGTGGGAAGAGGCACCAGGGGAGGCTCAGTGCCTCCAAAAAATAAAAGTTAAAAAGAGCAGTTATCAAGGGAAGGATCCCAAACCTTTAGATTCCCGAATGAAGAGTGGAATAAGGAACCTGCCATCACTAGGCAGCTGTCCATGGTACCTTTAATTGAAAGATTGACTCCTGGCGTTCTTTCTCCACTATATATTAACACTTGTCGATACTTCCTAATAGCTGGTGTGGAGGAGACGCCGGGCAGTCAATGGATAGGTCAATTCTGCTTCGCTTCTGACAGGAAAAGGACTTTTGTAACAAGGGAAAGCTCACACTGTTGTTGGCAGATCAACATGCCCAAGGTTTGCAGCATGAACATTTTCATTTTAAAAACATTATTCCTCTGTAAGGGCTCCCGAAGAGTCCAAGGAAAGGCAGGGCTCTACAGGGGATTTGTGTGCTTTGTTTAGGGGAGCGGGGATGACGGGTCTTCCCACAGGCAGTGGACTGTGTGACACAGAAACCAGGGGCTGGTCCTTTCAAGGATGAAAGCCCGTCTCTGTTTCATGAACCCTACCGAACACACAGACAGACTTACAGTCTTCGATCTTTTCCAAGTTGTAAAGAGGAAACCCATTCATTAATGGAATATCATTAACTCCTTCGTATGTAGTGTTTTATTTATTTTTAATTAGCTGCCAACACGAACAGGCCGACACGTCACGTTGAAACTGGACTTATGGCTTCCTTGCAAAATCGGTAGCTCCTAAGAACTGAGAACCTGGCACGGCTTTCCGACGTGGCTAACACTGGCTGCAGCCTTGAGACCGGGCAGGCGTCTCCATGCGACCTGCTACATTTCACTCACACTCGATCTATGTGCTCTCTGCAGGCGAATGTATTTGAGATCCTAAGTCTACATTGTATGACAGAAGCACAGTTATTAAATGATCAATATTTTTCGTATAATGGAAGATCCAAACCAAACACCTGGAGTTTGATGATTTTCTAAATAATGTTGTCAAAATATGATTTAGAGAAAATACGTTTTTCAGACTCAGCTTTTCGTAGTAGGCTTCACGGTTCAGGTCCCCCCCTACCCTGGTGCCTGGTTCGCTGACAATCCCCCACCTAACCTGGGTGACGGCCCAGGGCATTTCTTCCCCCGGGTTCCGTAGCGACAGCCCACGGCAGGGACGTGCTTACCGTGGCCAGCGGGATGACGCCCATCAAGTCCTTCTGACTCACGTAGATCTTGGATACGCCCAAGTCGGACGTGATGTCTCCCGGATATTCGACCTGCCACGTGACGAGCTGCGTGGCCGGCGGGTCGCTGGGCTCCTCTATCTCCACGTCGATCTGCATGACTTCATAGGAGGCGCCGTCCACACTGGAGGGAAGCAGAGAAGAACAATGATGAGCGGCCGGCGTGTCTTCGCGCGTGGCGGGCAGTGGGCTCACCTGTCGTCTCCGCGTGTGCCTCCTCGTGCGTGTGCGTGTGCCCCCGTCATCCCCGTGAAGAGCGCCTCAGAGAGGCAGTGTCGAAAAGCACACCATTTCCAACGTGATTTTCGGCACTGCGCCTCGGGCATCACCACTCCACGTGTTCGAGCAGGTGCATCGTCGTGAAAAGTGGGCATTACGTTTCCTAAATGGTTTCCTTCCCTCTCTTCTCCTGTCCCCGAAATCTATACGCTGCTTCTACCAGATTTTCCAAAGCCACAGTCAGCTCAGATCGGGTGCATGGAATTTTAAAGGTGGCTGAGGGAGATGCGGCTTTGCTACCGGGCGTTGGGAGACCCGGCTGCAGACACAGAGGTGAGGCATGAACAGGAGGGCGAGGCCCCGGGGTCCATGCCGATAAGCACGGAGAAGCAGCCAGATGCCACTTGGAGACAGGAGTAATTGTAACAATTCTTACTGTTTACACATACTGTTTTTTCCTATAAACATGCGTCTAGAAACAAATCGAGTGAGATTATCAGGATGGTTTTTGTATCTGTGTCAGTTAATTAACTGGCCACCTTTCCTGAGTCTTCATAGACTGCTTTTGCAAAACGCCTGCTCTTGTATGTCATGGGTGGAAAAAAGGCAGGGGTGGGGCCGGCCACTCCCTGAGGGAGGGAAGAGGTGAAGAGGGTGCAGGTGAGGATTCGCAGAAGGGGCGGCTACGAGAGATGCTTTTTAAGCCTTAGTGGCCAAAGCCACTCTCGCCTGTCAGATCGGTCTCTGAAGATTCAGTGTCTCATAATTGCAAAATGACCACTGACGTCTGACACTCGGGACTACAAGGCTTGTCCCTTCATATATGCAGAGCTACTAGAACACGTTCATCACACCATCAGACCCAATAAGAGCTCGGAGGTAGATGGTGGGGCTTCCTGGAGGGCTTTCTTCTCAAAGTAGGGGTGAGATGGAATGTCAGAATATTAGGGGCAGCTATCATGAAAGGAGGCGGGGGAAGAAGGGAGAAAGAAGAGGAAGGGGAAGGAGAAGAGGAGGAAGATGAGGAAGAGGAAGAGGAGGAAAAGGAGAAGGAGGAAGAGGAGGAGGGGGAAGTGGAGGAGGAGGAGAAAGAAAAAGAAGGAAGAGGAAAAGAATGAGGAAGAAAGGGAGGAAAGGGAGGAGGAGGGGGAGGAGAGGGAGGAGGGGA